>PVKS010001625.1:100000-136255 GCA_004027875.1 Aplodontia rufa
CACTCCTATCACAAATTTCTTCACACTCAAAGGGAAATATAACATCTTGGTTTTGTGAATATATTTTTATTACACTTGTATAATAAGATCAAGAAAAGAGGCTTGCTTTATATTCTGTATCCTAACTAATGCTAACAGTAATGATTCCACTGTTGGAAAAAAAAGAAGCACTTCTGTGAACTGGATCATCACAAAAGTCTTACAAAAATATATTATACAATAAAAAACAAGAAATTCTTGTTCAAACTTTCTCTGCTTCTTTTTTAATATATATTTTCTATCCTCAATAAGCATCATAAAGGAGAACAGATTAATCTCTCATAAATACATTAAACTGTATTTTTTTTTTTTTACCAATTACTAAGATTAAAAGTACTGAGCAATGGGGCTGAAGTGATTGCTCAGTAGTCCTTGCCTGGCATGCACAAAAACCAAAGTTCAAACCCCAGCACTACATACACAACTAAGTGTTGGAGAAACAAAGGCCAGATGAAAAAATAAAAATTAAAATCGATTTTCTTTCTCTCCCCCCTAAACAAAAAAAGTGCTGGGAAGTGATTAAGCATTATATATGCAATTTTACCAAAAAATCTGTATAGAAGTGTAGCTGTACAAAGAATTATAAAATCATACTGCTATTTTACCAAAGAAAAATAATTATATTACAAAATATACAGACACAGACATTTTTAAATTGCTAAATATTTAATTAACTGAATGATCAAAGGTAAGTCTTTTGGAAACTGTTTTCACATCTACGAAATTTAAAGATTCCCTTTAAAATCCAAAATTGCAGGATGTCTGTATTATTCCATAATAAGCTACCTCGTATTGGGGCAAATGAAATACAGTAAGCCACTGACTTTTTGCAAAGCACACGGACTGAGACCTTTAGAAAGCTCGATAGGGTATATTCCCCTCAAAAAAGTTGGTAAAATGTTTTCAAAAACAAATTAGGTGATACTTTTAGACCTTTAGTGATTCTACAAATATAGTCTCAAATCATTACTAAAAATATGAAGTATGCTAGTAAACACTGAAGGAGGGTTTACAGTACTTTGTAGACCATACCAGTACATCCTCACCATAGTAAATAACCACTCTGTAACCAACCAATACAGTAACAATGAATGGTGTCTCCCGGAGAACACATGCAAGAAGCCACTGACAGGATGCATGGGACAGCAAGATGCCAGGTTGACATAATTCCACCTGTCTCTACCACCCTGGGGGAGTCCAACTCAAAATCAGCAGGCAAGGCAGATGAAACCAGACTGTAAACCATGAGGGGAAAACAGCTACAAAGCAGAGCACAGTAATCGACTAAACCTAAGGGGCCTTCCAGAAGAAAGGGATTTCTGACTGTAAGTCACAACTGACAGATTAAGATGTGGAAGGGGCAGAACTGATCATGTGTCCTTCTCAGGCAAGGCAGAGCTGGACCAAGTAGTCCTACCAGTGAGCAGGAGTCACAGGGAGCCTTAACCAAGGGCTGACCCTTCTTTCTGTGATAGTCCATTGGAGAAGACATTCTCTCCTCTATCCTCTCTGCTGAACATGAGTTGACTTTTCCCTTGTCCTCCAAGAAGTTCTTTACTCTGAAGAGAACACTTCTGCACAGCATGGCCAGTTGATGTCCCCTACTGCCAGCTTCCTAATACTTAGAGAAAAAAACCTTCCTAAAAAGCCCCAAATGAACAATTCTCATCATTAAAGCAAGCTAAAAAGCCAGGCAAGTTATTTCACCACAGCTACTTCAAATAAATTACTGCTGGAAACGTTAACGATTTTCTAAAACATTGTTGAAAGTCAGATGGTTTCCATTAATATTTCTTTGCCAACCAGAAAGTCCTGTTTTCATCATTCAATAGTTTCCTTCCCCACTGAATAGGAAAGTTTTTGTGCTGCTAGGTACAAAGCAGATAGGTAGACCTCTTAAAAGTGGGAAATTAAGGATATACATCAAAGCTCTAATATGGGACAGATATCATCTTTGGTTACCATGATTCAATGGCCTTTCCTTATTATTATTTGTTCATTCAGTAAAATAATAACCCCTCCTGTGAATTCATGCTCAAACCTGAAGACCAGAACATTACATTCCAGATTTTAATTTATCCCAAGCTACTGTATCTAGCTAAGGATAATTATATTCTTAGATTTTTTTTCATTCTTATTTATTTTCATCTCAGTTCCAGCAGCTGAATTCTTTGGACTAAATTGCTTTGTTTTTCATAACTTCTTTAGAGGCTATTACCCACACATGATGAGCATTCTGAAGTGTACATGCTGGGTTCTCCTGCTAGCTAAGTGAGGAGCTCTGACAGAGTGGTCTCCAAACACTTTCAGTTCAAACCCGAATTTCTAAAGAAATTTAAATTGCATGTTGCCACTAAGGCATCAACAATATTAAGAATGTTAAATCTATAAAAATTGACAGTCCAGTATATAAAAAAGAGACCTCTATGTATAGATGTTTTCTCTAGGGTTGATAAGAGGTAGAGGAGGTGATCAAAGCTCACCTGGCAGGGAGCTTGAGCAGCTTCAAGCAGAGCAGTGATCTTTCAGCACATTCACATGGTCATGCTCCCGGTGAAGGTGCTTGCATGTGTTTATTTTTGTTGTTGTTATTGTTCTCTATTTCATCTACAGGAAGAGTTAACACTAAGAAAACCAAAACTGAATTAATTTGAAGTTAATAAAAAGAGTATTTTCACATATTGTTCAAACAAACTGGAGCTTTGAAATATGTCCATATACAGTAGTATTAATAAAAAATAAGCATGAGGGTAATTCCTCTAGTTAAAAATTCTTCTTATCTTCAAAATCTTATTACCACATGAACAATATACATAAAAAAGTGCAAAGCCATAAACCTTTAAAAGAAAAAAATTAATTTTAAATTTCTGTTACCTAGAAATAAGTCTGCCACTATCTAGTTGCTAAGAATTTATGGCACAGCCATATTATATAATTATAAATAGGAAATGAGAACAAGGCATTGCAAACACTGCCATGAACCATGAGAATGAAAGAGGGATACTATCATTTTAATTAACTTCAAAAAATTTGGGCCTAATTTAAATAAAAACTTTCATATTCATGTTGTAAATTTGCTTTTTACCATACTCTTTTCCTCTGCCAGATTGGCAAGAAAAAGGGGAGGTCTTCACTACTCCCTACTGTTTAGATTTAGCAAGTGAAAGCACCTTGAATATCCTTATTAAGAAACAAGTACTTTTAAAATTATAAAACCTTGCACATAAATATAAAAAGATATGTAATTTTTTGTAATTTTAATAAGCATAAATTCACTGTGGCTTACCCAGCTGCAAACCAAGATCACATCCTCAGCATCACAGATAGAAAAAAGCCATCTTCTGTCAGAGCAAAGCACTGAGGTTGAACATGCATACTACATAAAACTATAGTCACATAACATAGTTCCAAAACTTATACTGTGACTACAGAGCATAAATTATACTAAATGAAAATAAGTCATGAGAAAGAAAAAAACTCAGAAGATTTTAATAACCTAAGTCCACTGATGCTTAAGACTGTCAAGTACTCTCCCAAAAGCTCAAAGAAGAAAAACTGAGTATCACACCTCAAGAAATGAACTATCTAATCTGAAGCCAGGAAATACACCCTTTTAAAAAGAGAACAAACTGAGTATGTTAAGTAGCACTTCAGCCTTCTAAACAGAAAAAAGCAACTGTGTAGGATGGTAATATGAAAAAGCTTTCAGACTGAGACAAAACCTGAGACTCGAAAGGACACACACATTGACCCCAGGAAAGGAAAAATGGGTAATGTGGCTTTCAGTAGGCCAGTGTGTGAAAATACCCAGCACAGTCTGCTGAGATGTCTTCTCATTCCACCTTCACCCACCTTCTACACTGAGCTCACTACCCCAATGCTGTATCTAAGGAATCGTTATTTGTAAAACAAAAACAGACCATGATTCAATTAAAACCAATGGAAATGGATATTTCCCTGAATAACAGATCTTTATATTGACATCATATGCTAGAAACATTTTAAAAATAAAATTAGGTTGATTAATATGAAATTAACAATATGTGACAGTTTTTAACCTACTAAATGCCAACTTCATATGATTCAAGCTGAGGAAGTATTAACAGCTTATTAGGTATCAAACAGTGTGATGATTTTTTGGGAAAGAGTAGGGGATCAGCTGGAAGGAAAGACAGACATTCTGTAGAACTGCAGGATGACACCAGTCAATCTCATGCACAGATCATACAGCTTCCCTTCTCGCAGGATCCAAATGAGAGAAAGCAACAGTCAGCAAAGGATCCCTCTCCTCTAAGCTCACAGCAGGTTGTGCAGACGGTCCCACCAAGAATTGGGGGAAAACTGTCTTGGAAAATAATCTTCATAGCACCACACAATAAAGAAATACAAATCTCGTTTCTCATCTATTAAAATGGTCAAACTGCTTTGATACCACCTGACAAAAACCTCTTTCAAAAAGCTCAGTTTCCTGAAAATCGCTGAGGAAAATTTTTAATTTGGAATTTTAAAACCAATCACCAAGATATCATGAATATAATGAACCTCTCACAAAAGTCAGTACTGTATAATGAAACTGTATCAAAGTTGGGAATTAAGCATAATTGAAGGCTGCAGTGAACATATAGGCCTTTTTTCTCTTTAATTTTGGCACTGACTTGTAATTAAAGGTTAGAGCTTAAGGCATATTTTAGTCAGAATCCAATGTATAAGTCCCAGTGTTGTACTTTAAAAGGAGAGAATAGCAAAAAAAAATTCAAGTTGTAAGTGAAGGGAAAACACCTATATTCTTTTTTTTTTTCTTTTTCTGTTTTAGAGAGAGAGGAACAGTGAGGGGGTGGGGAGGGAGAGAGAGAATCAATTTTATTTAGTTTTTCATGTGGCTTTCGTTGCTTGGTTGTGTACAAGGTGCTGGGGTTCAAATCTGTGTACTCGTGCACACCAGGAAAGTGACATAAATGCTAATCCACAGCTGCAGCCCCAACACCAATATTCTTAAAACCTGACAAGAGCAGATATTCTCATACCCAAAATCTGAGGGCACTGCTGGACTACACAGAGGCAGGAAAAGAAATGAATTAAAAATTAATTTGTTGCATTAAACATTTACGTGTTATTACATGCAAAATCAACTGGAGTATTCTTACTAGTAAAGATATACCTCTGTACCTCTAGAGAATTTCCACTTTAACTTATTCCTGTGTAAAATAACATCATTTTAGTAAAGATTACCAGATATAAACCACATATCCGTGACCTAACAAAATATGAACTACTACTGGTTAACCTAATTATAATGCATGCAATATTACTACAGTCTTCTTTTTTTTTTTTTTGGAGAGGGTATGGAATTGGAATGAAGAAATGCATGAACTAATATTTACAAATATCTCTATGAATATATCTATACAAATTTATAAACCCTTTATTATCTAATGTTCCATAGGAATGCAATGAACAAGATCAATAACAGTTGGAATAAACAAGAAAGGCACTCAGATAAGACAGGCCTCACACTATGACTTAAGATAAATGCATGCTTTGGAGTATTCCAAGACAGCTGGAACACTGGGTGGATGTACTACAGAACCTGTGGAACAAAGTAAAAGAGGCAAGAAAAAAAGGAAAGAATTTGTCCCACAAAATACAGCGGATGATTAAAAGACTTATTTGCGAGTAGAATCAATAATACAAATTAGAGCAGAAATGAACTGAGTATGTGGCCAGGCAGGTACGACACAAGAAGCAGCCAGGGGAAGGTGCTGTCCCAGCAGCAATGCCAGTGTATGTGCCCACCATCTTTCCCGGAAGCTCACTCTCCAAACTGTCAGAGTCACAGTTCTCAACTACACTGGCTTCCTTCCTGAACAGAGTAAAAGATCACTGGCCTAGCAGCAGTCTCATCCTCACAGTTCCAAAACCCTTCCTCAATGAAATTACCTCACTGATTACTACTGCCTAAAACAGTGCACACATCTGTGGAATCTTAGTTCTTCCCTGAGATCCCTCTGCCCAAGCCATGACCAAGGTCCCTGCGCTCCATGGATAGGGGATCTTAACAAGTAGATTCTTGCAAGCCTCACACACTTCACTTAAAACAGCTCTTCACAAAGAGCTCTTGTAAACACCCCATCTAAAGAATTGCTTCTCCCACATGCTCCCTGGAATAGCAGCCTCTTTTGCTGCAATCCATCTTACTCCTGATAATGTTCTCCTTGTCTTTATGAAGGTATTATCTCTCTGTCATTATCCTTTGCCCATGAACAACAAATCTAAAAGTTCACCAGAAGAAAGGCGATGTCATCTGCAAGCGCTGTATCCCACCTAAGTCTTGGACCAGAGTAGCAAATGTAGTAAAGTTCACTGAAAGATAAATAATCAGTGATAAATGACACGCCCTGATTATCATCATTCATAAAAGCCCTCAGACAGGAACAACTGCTACCTTCACTAAAGATGTTCTCATATTATGGATAACTACATTAAAAATCCCAGTGTGTTCTAAAGAACACAAATCATATAATATTCATGTTTACTTAAATGTCCAGGAAAAAACACGTAAGAATTGCTGGCATAAAATGAAAGAATGATTAGTAAAAGTTAGGAAAAAGCTTTAACTTCTGTTACATATACCAGTGTCACTTAAAATCTCATACCTACTATCATAAGCCTTTCCTTTAAACCTATAATACGTTAATTTATCAGTATAACCAAGATGCACTTAAAAGCAGAAGTTTATTTTTTAAAGAGAGAGAAAGAGAGTATCAATTTTATTTGGTTTTTCAAGAGGCCCTCATTGCTCTAACACATCGTTGTATAAGTCGTACTGGGCTTTGAATTCAGGTCCTTGTGCATGCCAGACAGACACTGGAACCATTGAGCCACTCCAGCCCCAAGAGTAGAATTTTTGATACAGCCAGAGACCTTGATGTAAAAGGGGAGAAACCTCCCTGACTGGGTGGGGAAGGACTTAATAACTGTGCTTGTACACCCAACAAGCCATCTTCAAAATTCTGAGACACAAAAAACCACCAAAGAAAAAATAAACAAAATTGCACAAAATTTTCATGAATACAGATATGATACTTTAAAAATTATCCAATGCAAAACTTAGCCATACTAAACACAGTGCCCCCCAAACAACTGGGTAAATATATATGCACTCCCAGAAAAATACTGACTTGACTTTTAAAAAATTCCTATTGCAAAAGTGCTCTAGAATTATGTGGGTTTTGATTTATGTAAGGTTCTTAAAATATATCGCTCACATAAAATGGGACTTCCCCTTAAGGGAAAAAAAAGATGAAACTGGAAATAACAGTAGTAAATAAAACACATTCCCTGAAGTCCTTCCCACTTGCTAGAGATGGATCGCAATTTTGGCCCTGAGCTTCCCAGCAGTAAACATAAAGAGGAAAACTCAATTATATACATGATTCGCTAGTACCCAAGACTAAAATGACAAATTGGTTCAGAAAAACACAACTTCCTGGAATAGAGACCAGAGAGAAATCACTAACCTGAGTCGTGTAAGGAAGATCTGACGTGTTTTCATAGACAGCATCCCAAACACAATATTTCAATAAAGGTGAGTTTACATGGATTACTTAAAATATTCTTAAATTTAACTCATTATCATAATAACCAAGTGTAAAGTCAGTTGTACTGAGGAAGAAAAGGAAAACAATGCTGTGAAGGAAACAGAATCAATCAGAGGATAATAGCAAAATGAATTAAGAAATAAATGAATGGTTGGAGTAATGGTTCAGTGGTTACAGTGCTCACCTGGCATGTGTGAGGATCTAGGTTTGAATCCCAACACCACATACACAGCTATGTATCAGAAAAATAAACGCCAGATGAAAAGAAAATAAAAAAATTGATTCTTTCTTTCTCTTCCTCTCACTCCTTCCCAACCTGACCCCCTTTCTCTATTAAAGAAAAAGAGAGAGAGAGAGAGAGAGAGAGAGAGAGAAAGAGAAAGAAAGAAAGAAAGAAAGAAAGAAAGAAAGAAAGAAAGAAAGAAAGAAAGAAATGAAAGGAAGGAAAGTTTTCACTGCAGGGAATTATCTAACACATGGATATGAACTAACCATACCTTTTGACTATGCACTGAGGGAGGAATAAGGCTAATACTGTTTCCTGAGAGCTAAGGAGCCCCTGGAGAGATTAACTGCAAGGCAGGGATCCCCACACCCCAGAGGTAAGCATTCCAATTACCTGCAGTCTTGAGATGCTATACCACTGATACTTACCTTCATTAACTTTCACCTGGAAAACTTGAAAAGTAAACGTTAAACAAAATATCCATCAATTTCAGGAGTAAGAAATAGATCATAACGCAACCACAACCACAATACATCCACATTATCAATGCAATTTAGAAATACTTCCCAAATTTCAGCAAGAAAACAGTAGTGGAGATTGTACATTTATCTGCATACATACTTTAATACATTGTTGGCTGAAGCTAGTAAAATGCAGAAAGAAGTTTTTTAAAGTTCATAACCTTGGATTTGGATGAACTGATATGATTCCTATCCATTGTTTCATGGAGAAGTGATTATCTCACAGGGCTACCGCTCTACTTTTTCACAATCACCATGTCATATAATCAAAGGATATTATTTATATTAAATTGTCCACAGATGGACATATAAAAGTAATTTTAAGTTAAATACAACAACCTCACCACTTAAGAAAATAAGGCAAAATGGGGGGGGGATGGCATGTTTTTCCTCCATTTTAGTCCAACAGAGCTGTTTCTTCTGTAAATATTTCTTTAAAGCAGAGATGGTCCATAAACACTTTATTTTTTCCTAAATTAACCCTCATGGGGGAAAAAGAAAAAGAAACAAAAAGACTGCAAACTATGTATAGGAAGGAAGAAACGAGAAGAAAAGCAGTAAGTGGTGGGTCCATAAGAGGGGAGAGTCTTGGAACAGAAGCACACTCTAGAATGACCTGAGCAGGGACACTGCACATGGCATAAAATGGCAACACACCCATGAGAACAAGATACCATGCTGATGAAACAGAAAACAGTATTTCCCTCCCAGAAATTCATAGCAAAAACAACCCTTTAACAAAAGAAGCCATACACAACGAGAGAACTTACAAATAGTTACTTCTTCACAATGGACAATGAAGCAAGGATTGAAATGTGACAGGGCTTAAACCACACGCTATAAACAGAACCCTTCTAATATGAAAAAATTATTCCACCACACTATTTGCCATGAGGGTTTCTACAAAGTGTACTGCTTTCACATAATAGTAATGAATGTTTCTAAACAACCCCAGTGCCCTTGGCACAGGATCACCAATTGCCACAGCAGGTACATGCCTGCATGGTATTCCCAGTACACTTGTGTTTTAGAAGATATTGTCCAGTGTTATGAAGAGTGTGAAGCTTATATCTACACTTAAAAAACAGAAAACAATGATGATTCTTCTGTATAATTTTAACAAACTTTATTGCACAGAAAGAAGAGAAGGATGGGAGGAGATGGAATGGTTTCCAAAAGCCCTACATAATTCACGCCCTGTATTAGTGCCTTTTATGACACAATGGAAGAGCCACCAGAACTACCTGTTTTCCCTTCCAACAGTGAAAATCAATGGGTCTAAAGTTGTTACTTACAGGATCAAAGGTGCTGCTGAAAGGTAGACAGCTAATATCAAATCCCTGATATCTGAAAAAAGGGGACTTGCAAACTGAAGGGATCATAGAGGAAATACCACAGAAATATTGTCTAGCCCAGGGCCTCCATGTTGCCCCACAGCTATACTGACAGTAAGTTACTACCTGAGAGCAATCACTTTAACAGACACCAGTAAACAAGGTTCCACAGAAAAGATACTAAGGTTTTGATCAAACACACGTTTCCTTTAGCTATGAAATTACACAGTACTTACATTTAAGATGTGCTTTCTCAAGTAAAATCCATGTGTTCATCAGCTTTCAGAGTTGTTACCCACACACACGTTGCCTGATGATATACCTACTATTCACACAACAAAAGCAGCATGCCAAATAGGAATTCTGAGAAAACCACTTCCCTCCTTCTATTTACACAGCCATTCAAAGGGCAGCTGATTCCAGCCACTGAACCACACACGCCAATCATTTACACTATCACATGCACCTACCACTCACAGGAGAGACACTTGTTATGGCTACTCCAAATCTGATAATCACAGATCACTATGAGTGAATTCAAAGAGTCATAAAGGTATTTTGTCTCATTCATACCACAGAGAGAATTACTCATTTGAAAGAAATTAACATTAGAACAAACTTGTAAATTAATTGGAGTTTATTATTTTAGAAAAAGAATTGAATGGACTATATTTAATTATTTCCATTTAAGTTCAAAAAACCTCAGAAATACTATAATATAATACCATAATAAAAGTTAATGCAAACTTAGGGAGGAAAAACTGTTCTTATAGAATCCATCACATTAAGTATTCATGGAACATCAAAATTTTTTTTCACATTAATATATTTTCTGTTTCTAGAGATGGTCATGCTGACAAAATTTATTGGTTCATCAAACTTAACAGTATACAAACTAATTTTTAATAAATTATCATTTTGGCATATATCACTCAAAGTGCAAAGCCTAAAAATACTTGCAAACAAAATACATTATTAATTTAACTGTCACAGCTAACATCGCTAAATTCTATTACCTTTTGCTGTAATATAGAATCCACGGGGGGGGGGGGGGGAATCAAATTCAAAACATAAAAAGTAAACTATTACATTGTCCTGGAAAAATTAAAAAGTAGAACAGTGCAAAATTATAGCCAAAGGATTAATTGTACAAATATGTAAAGGAAAATATTTAACTCAATTAAGAGAATAGTGATGCCCCAAACTGGAGGTTTAACATGATGGCAGAGATTCCTTGCTTCTTAAAACCACCAAAAGGAAAGAAAGAGAAGCCTTTGGCATTTCTTGGGCAGATATGGCACTAAAATCATAGTCTCCTTCAGCTAGAGTTGCACACTGCAAAATTATATTGCAGCAAAAGTCCTGAAATATTGATTAAATATTGTAATAAGAATACAATACAAACATATCAAAAACATCTGAAACAACATCTTTTCAGTAGGAAAAAAACATTCAAAAATATCTGGCATAGATAACATTGCACCTTGGAATAATGAAATGTAACAATCTAGATGATGGACATACTTTCCAATCTTAGATTCATTTCCTGATTTTTAGGACAAAAAAAATAGTGTCATGTTTGATCTTAAAAGCTTATCACATCTCAAAGAGAAGAAACCCATTCAATCTCTCTGCTATAGAATATGAAATGTCTCCCACAGGCCCATGTTGAAGGTGCCGGCCTGTGGCACTACTGAGAGGTATTAGTATCTTGAAAAGCAGAGGCCTAGGGGAATCAGGTTACCAGGGATGTGCATCTGAAGATGAAACTAGGACCCAGACCTTTCTGTTCTTTCTGCTTCTCAGAAACCAGCAGATGAATCAGCTTCCTTACCAGACACTCCCCATATGAAGGACTGTGCTACCACAGACCCACAGCAACAGGGCTCAGCTACCATGGGCATAAACTTCTGAAACCATGAGTCAAATTAAACCATATTTAAGTTGACTATCTCAGGTATATTGTTACAGTGACCGAAAACTGATTAGCAAGCTTTCTCTAACTTCTGCTTTTCTTTCTTTCTTTCTTTCTTTCTTTTTTTTTTGGTCTCCATTAATACATTTGGGAATGAAATGAGGGAAACCAAGGGAAAATGTCCTGGAATGCATAGAAAAAGGTAAACAAAAAATTAAGTGATAAATATGTGATTTAAAAACCTATATCTAAAAATTATCAAATAAATAAAAGAAGATTCTATGAAAGAAACAAAAGAACAATTACAAAACTCAAACACCATTTTAATCAGGAATTAGTCACTGAAAAAAGACATAGTAGAACTCTTAGAATTGAAAGTGTCAACCAAATTAAATGATCAAAAGAAGATATTAATATCAGAGTAATATCAGTAGAAAACAGAATATCAGTGCTCAAAGAAAGATCATCAGTGAAGACAGTAATCTTAAACACACAGAGGATAGGCAACAAAGAAAATTTATTGATCATGATCAGAATTTCCAAGAAGTATGGGATGAAATCAGAAGAAATAACATGAGAGTGATTTGGATAAGGGAGAACATTGAGCAACAAACAAATGGCACAAAGAACCTTCTCAAGGAGAAAATCAAAGAAAAGTTCCCTTCTATATCAGAAGATTCAAAAATTCATATACAAGAGGCCTATTTAGGACACCAAATAGAGCTAACCAAATGAGAAACTTACCCAGACGCATCATAATTAAAATGAATAACAGATAAAACAAGGAAAGAATAATGAGAGGTAAGAGAAAAACACCAAGTCATTTTCAGAGGCAAACCAAAAAAGAATTACTGTGGATTTCTCAAACTTGAACATAAAACGGAGGAGAGCATGGAACAAAAATTTTCAAATATTGAAACATAATAATTGTCTGCCAAAAATACTATGCCCAGCAAAATTCAGCTTCAAATTTGATGGGGAAATAAAATCTTTCCAAGGTAAGAACAAGCTAGCAACAAATCTGAACACAAAACCAACTCTACGTAGAATAGTCAAAGAAAAACTTCAGAGGAACAAGCTATTAACTCACAAACCCCACAAGCAGAGGAAAGACATTAAAAGTATAAATCACTAAAAGATATACAAGATGGCACAAAATACAGCAATGGTCACAATGTCAGGAAACCAAAATTAAATACCTATTCTAACACTGAATGTGAATAGACTCAATGGCCCAATCAAAGATACAGATTAGCAGCCTAGATCAAAAAACAAAATCCAACAATATGCTGCTTACAGGAGACACACTTCACAGTCAAAGATGACGCACGTTGAAGGTGAAATATTGGCAAAAAACTTACCAGGCATATGGCCCAAGAAAGCAAGCCAGTCTTACGAGACTTATATCCAACAAAGTAAATTTCAATCAAAATTAGATAGACGCACATTGAAGGTGAAAGCTTGGCAAAAAACCTACCAGGCATATGGCCCAAGAAAGCAAGCCAGTCTTACAATACTTATATCCAACAAAATAAATTTCAATCAAAATTAGGCAGTAGATATAAAGATCACTACAATCTTGGTAAAAGGAACACTACATCAAAAAGATATAACAATAGTTAAAATTTATGCCTCTAACAACAACCTTTCCAAATGCGTGGAAAAAGTACTCAAGGACATTAAACCACTTACCAATCTCAACACAATAATACTAGGTGAATTTAAAACACCATCGTCTACAATACACAGATCATCAAAGTGAAAAATGAATAAAGATATCTCTAACCTAAACAATTCTATCAATCAAATGGACTTAACAGATATTTACAGAATATTCCACCCCAAATTGTCTGAGTTTACCTTCCTCTCAGCAAAACATGGATCCTTCTCCAAATTAGATCATATCCTCCTTCACAAACGAACTCTTAGCAAATACAAAAAAGTAGATATAATCTCTTGTGTCCTAACAAACAACAGTATGATCCTAGCAAGAAAAATAAAAGAAAGTACATAAATACAAAGAGATTGAATAATAGCCTCTTAAATGAGGATGAATCAAAGAGGAAATGAGAACATACATCAAAAAATTCTTGGAGGGGGCGGAGCAGTGGCTCAATGGTTATGGTGCTTTCCTTGGAAGCGGGAATACACAAGATCAAACCCCAGCACCGCATACACAACGACGTGACAGAGGAATAAAAGTCACATGAAAATAAAAATTGCTTCTCTCTTTCTCTCTCTCACTGTTCCTCTTTCTCTTAAAAAAAAAATTCTTGGAAATGAATGAGAATGGCACAACATATTGAAAAATCTGGGAAGGTACAAAAGCATTCTTAAGAGGTAAACTTGTACCCATGAGTACCTTTATCAAAAATCAGGAGCGTACCCAAATAAATAAACTTATGTTCCACCTCAAATCCCTACAAAAAGAGAAACAATCCAATCCAAAATCTAACAGAAGGCAAGAAATAACCAAGATTAGAGCCTCAATCAATCACATTGAGAAAATTAAAAAATAAGAAGAATCAACAAAGAGTTGATTCTTTGAAAAAGTAAATAAAATTGACAGACCCCTAGCCAATCTCACCAAAAGATAGAATGAAGTGAAGAAAATCAATAAAAACAGAAATGAAATGGAGACATCATCAATGAATGACTCATCTAATTCCAGAGAATTATCAGAAGCTTTGTTGAAAAATAACACTCCTACTAGTTGGAGGATCTGGAGGACATGGAAAAATACCTAACCAAATACAATATTCCCAAACTGATACAAAAAGATATTGAACACCTCAGCAGACCAATATCAGGTAAAGAAACTGAAACAGCAATCAAAGCCCTTAGAAAAAAGAAAAGCCCAGTTCTTGATAGATTATCTGCTGACTTTTACTAGACCATTACAGAATTAACGCCTTTCCTTAGTAAGCTAATCCATGAAATTGAAAGGGAAGGAATCCTCCCAAAGACTTTTTGAGGCAACATTAACACTGACACCAAAACTCAACAAAGACACATCAAGAAAACTACAGACCAATTTCCCTAATGAACAGAGAAGCAAAAATCCTTAATAAAATTCTAGCAAACAGCTTCCAAAATACACATGAAAAAGATAATACATCACGATCAAGTGGGCTTCATTCCAGGGACGCAGGGATAGTTCAATATATGCAAATCAATAAATGTGATTCACAACTTAAACAGAATTGAAGACAAAAAACATGTGATCATCCCAACTGATACAGAAAAGGCGTTTGATGAAAATACAACACATTTTATACTCAAAATTCTGGAGAAGATAGGGAGCAAAGGAGCATAATTTAATTTTGGAGGGACTATTTGTGACAAACCCACAGCCAAAATTATATAATGGAAAAAGACTGAAAATATTCCCACTAAATCTGGGAACAAGACAAGGCTGTCCACTCTAAACACTCTTATTCAATATAGTCCTCGAAACCCTAGCCAGAGCAATCAGACAAGAGAAAGAAATCAAAGGAATCTGAATTGGAAAACAGGAAGTTAATCTATCTCTATTTGCTGATGATATGAGCCTATGCCTCGAAGACCCAAAAAGCTTTATCAGAAGACTTCTAGAGCTTACAGAAAAATTTAGCAAACATGTAGGTTATAAGATAAGCACTCATAAATCAATAGCTTTCCTCTACTCCAACAGCAATTCAGGCACAAAAGAAATGGGGAAATCTGTCTTATTCACAATAACTTCCAAAAGAATAAAATACTTGGGAATTAATCCAACAAAGGAAATAAAAGACCTCTACAATGAAAACTACTGAACATTGAAAAAAGAAACTGAAGAATACCTGAGAAGATGGAAAAACATTCCATATTCTTGGTTAGGCAGAATCAATATAATTTAAAAGGCCATTCTGCCAAAACCCTGTACAGATTCAAAACAATCCCCCCCCCATCAAGATACTAATGACATTCTTCATAGATACATAAAAAGCAATTCACAAATACATTCGCAAAAAAAAAAAAAAAAAAAAAAAAAAAAAAAAAAAAAAAAAAAAAAAAAAAAAAAAAAAAAAAAAAAAAAAAAAAAAAAAAAAAAAAAAAAAAAAAAAAAAAAAAAAAAAAAAAAAAAAAAAAAAAAAAAAAAAAAAAAAAAAAAAAAAAAAAAAAAAAAAAAAAAAAAAACAAAAACCCAGAAACCCAAAATAGTCAAAACATTACTAAGGAAGAAGGACAAAACAGGAGGTGCCACAATACCTCATCTGAAATAATACTATAGGACTGTAGTAACCAAAAAAAGCATGGTATTGGTATCGAAACACACGTGAAGACCAATGGAACAGAACAGAGGACACTGAGACAAAACCACAAGGTTTTACTCATCTGCTACTTGGCAAAGGGAGCAAAAATACACCATGGAGAAAAGACAGCGTGTTCAACAAATGGTGCTGGAGAAACTAGAAGCAATATGCAGACAGGTGGACTTAGATCCTATCTCTCACCCTACACAAAAATCAAATCAAAATGAATCAAACAATTAGGAATTAACCACCAACTCTACAGTTATTAGAAGAAAAAAACAGGATCAATACTCTACCACATCGGTGTAGGCACCTTTTAATAAGACTCCCATTGAGCAAGAATTAAAGCCAAAAATTAATGTGTGGGATGCTATTAAACTGAAAAGCCCAGACAGCTAAAGAATTAGTCAAGTGCCTCAAGAAGAGAACCTACAGAATGGGAGAAAATTACTACCTGCTACACCTCCAACAGGGGACTAATATCCACAACATAAAAAGAACTTATGAACTTAACAACATGGGGCTAGAACAGTGGTTGCGGCGCTTGACCGGCATGCACAAGTACATGGGTTCAAACCCCAGCACCCATGTACACAGCTAAGTGTCAGAGCAATGAGGGCCATGTGGAGGACTCAATAAAAATTGATTCTGTCTGTATCCCTCACTGTCCTTCTCTCTTAAAAAAAAAAACAAAAAGATACAATCAATAAATCAATAAATGGGCTATGGAACTAAATAGAAACTTCCCACCTGAGGAAGTTCAAAAAGCCAATAAATATATCTGAAAGCAGTGTGGAGACTCCTCAAAAAACTAGGGATGGAACCACCTTAGGACCCAGCTATTCCACTCCTGATATTTTCCCATAACAGCACCAATCAGCATACTACAGAGACACAGCTATGTCAATGATTATAGGAGCTCAATTTATAATAGCAAAACTATGGAATCAAGCTACATGCCTGTCACTGGATGCATGGATCCTAAAACTGCGTGTCTGTGTGCACGCTGCACATGCACACACACACACGTGTCACACACACCCCCCCACACACAATGGAGTTCTATTCTGCTATTAGAAAGATTGATATTGTGTCTTTTGAAGCTAAATGGATGGAAATGGAAAAAAATCATGCTGAATGAAATATTTTTTCTCACATGTGGAAGCTAGACTAAAACCTAAGATAGGATAAAAGTTAGTTAAGCTTAATAAATCCACCAAACTTGAATTTTCACATAGGCTGGGGGAATCGTAACTATAAAGGCGGAGCGAGGAGGGGGGAAATGATAGGTTATCAATATGGCTTGGTACACTCAACTCCAATGGGAAGCCAAACTATACTCAGACATAAAAACTCAGAAGTTTCGAAAATTAATATACCTGTATATCCTCATTTCTATCTACAGCATGGGGATATTTCAGAGGAGATATGAGATAAAGGAATGGATGAAGGGGGCGTTGATCCTAGACTAGGATCAGGTTTAACTTACTTTGTCAATACCTATATATTCATGAATATGTAACAATAATTCCCTCCAATATGTAAGACTATGTTGAACCAATAAAATAAAAAGCTTATGTCACAATATAAAGGGAGTATCCATTCCTCTAAGGTATTTGATAGACAATTAGTTGTAGTATATGTGTATATATATGAATATGCATATAGTAAGTACATATACGGAGATGAATCATTCATGTGAGGTTTGGATTGGGATATGATACAATATGAAAACATGTTTTCCATTTTCTTAAATTCCTAAATAAAAAGCAAAATGGTATTTTGGGGTTCGAATGTACAATATTTAATGATATAACAGGGAAATGCTCTCTTTTTACCAATTATCTGATCTGGATTGCTTTCATCCAAATTTATTTCCGAATTAGAATCAGAAGACATGAATAATGGTGTCACTTCCACAATTTACTAATTATAAGATTCGGGGGAAAATTGTAACTTTTTTTTTAACAGAGAGAGGGACGTAGAGAGGGGGAGAGAGAGAGAGACAAGAAATCAATTTTATTTATTTTTTTCATCTAGTCATTGTTTCTCTGACAATTAGCTGTGTACGTGTGGCTGGGGTTTGAACCTGGGTCCTTGCACATGCCAGGCCAGTGCTTCGACCCTTAAGCCATCACTCCAGCCCATATTGTAACTTTTTGGTACTCACTCTTTAGATGTATGAATTTGGAAAAATAATGTATTGCACTTAATAAGGTCATAGAATGAATCAGATAACATGTGAAGGCAACTGCAACTTAATAATTTAAAACATTTTGTATCTTCTTACTCAAATACATAGGAAATATATTAAGTCCTAAAATTTGCCTTACAAAAGTATAGACTTTTTTCACAATTTCAAAAAAACTGCATCCCTGACATGTTCAATAGATGCACTATGGCTACAATTATTACATACAGTGTTACACAGAAAGGCACAGGAAATCAGAACTACAGGGAGAAAGGAGGAGTTCACAGTACACATCCTAACATTTTGACAAGGTACTAAACTATGTCCACCCTATAATGTTAACAAAATTGAAAAATTCCTTCAGCAGGAAAGTAAAGTTAAATTCCTCATAAATACACGAAGTACGAGAGCATTTTCATTTTTAAAGGGGCTATGAAACATGGAGAAGGAAGGCTGAAGAGGCCTCTTTCTTAACAGTCTTAGAATTTGCATCTTTTTGGATATTTTAATATACTACTAAAAACTAAGGTGTCCAGCAGTATCTGTAGCATTTTGGATATTATCTTGGGGGACTTAAAAGTTGGTAATCTACCACATCTTTAATGGAAATGGGAGTACTAATTCAAATGAGCTGCACATTTTAAACGCTTGAAAATTTGAAAAGTAGCCATGCTCACCTGGTAGCTGAAACTGCTCTATTTCAGTTCACCTAATATAATTAAGTGTACGTGAAGAAACTAATTATGATACAGTAGCAAGAGAAAGAAAACCTGGCAGTTGATGACATAATAATTGTAGTGTTATTTTTCATGACATGGCAACTGTAGTATTATTGGGAGGATGTCACAAGCTGTATTTCTTTTTTATTATCAGCACTATATGTCTACATTAAGAATTCAAAAATGTATTTTTTAAAACACAAAGTAAAACTAAGAAAAATAGATAAAGTTCATTTTCACATATTTGTTTTATTTGCATTAGCACATGCTAAAGCACCTATAAAGGTTGATTCCCTCCAATTTAACTCTTCGAGTGTTTCAAAATTATTTCAAAGTCCTGCAAAACCTTTCAAACATTTCTAGACTGCAATTTTTAAATTAACATATAGCTTTACATTTGTTTAGGAAGATGAGATAAAGCATAATATTCAACAACAAAGTAACAAATGCAAAACAAGATAAACTGACTTGATAAAAAAAAAATTCTAAAAATCACTTCATTGAACCAAGCCTAAAATGATAATGTAATAATATCTGTCAAATTTTACAAAAGTAAATTGAAATTACCTTTCCTTTGGGGTGCCAACTCCATGTTTGCCTAGCAGATGAGTATTTAAGTGCTTCTTCATTACAAAAGCTACCCTGAAAAATAAATGAAAATAATTGTACAATCAAAATTTGACTTTGATAGAAATCTAAACACAAACTATTAAAGGATAAAAACTATATATGTTAATATGAAAATGCATACTGTAATGGCACTCTTCTGAAACAAAAACCTTGCTACTGAATATGCTGTAATACTTGTAAAACAAAGGATATAATTTCACCTAAACTGACTGGTTCGTTTTTTAAATTGGGTATACTGCCAGGGACAAAAAGATCAATATAAGGACTTCACTCTCTTATTACCTGTCTCCACTGCAACTTGGTAAGAAAGATAAAGAAGAACCTCAACATAATATGGTCTCCTACTATCCAATCTCATACTTTCATCATGAAATGTGTTTGAAACAATGCCATTTTATTAAATAGTTAAAGGATGATAAAGGAGTAAATGAATAATTTTCATGAAGCTTCCTTAAAAACATCGTAGTGATTTGAAGACACACATTTAAAAATGGTATATTTATTGTGTCTAGAGCACAACATAAAAAATTGTGCTTTACTATTAAGAATATATTAATAACTAAAAAAACCCTATTACCTGACACACTATCTTATTTCACACACGGATCAGTTTACTTAACTCAATATTGTTACATAAATATGAAATGGACAGGAATGAGCAGCCAGTGCATGGAGCACCATTCTTCCACTGAATGCAGCAGAACATCAACTTAATTATGTCATATGATTATTTAAAACAATTTAGATCCCATTCAAAAGTGTCCAAGGAAAATGGCTCTCTTGATGAGTGAAAAAGAAATTACTGTTGTAACTTTCAGTGTAAAAGGGCTTGCAAACATTTTTGCTAATTATGTATTACAGCTGTCCTTCATAAAGTTAATTACTAATAGCTGAAAGGCAACAGAATCTATTTGCATATGTACATGAAAGGCATGACATATGCAAAAATATGATTTTAATTAGCATTCTATGATATGAAAGGCTACAAATCAAATTGGCATGTTCTAAGATTCTTAATATTAAAACACTGAATTCATCTGGTCATGTTGCACAAATGGACAATGTAGGACTGTAAAGTACAACAGACTCACAGAAGAAACTTCCAACAAAAACCAAAAATGGTAAGTTACTAAAACTGTGAATTCTTCTGGTTCCTTTCATTTATTTTGTTTATGTTCATATAATATGAGAAAACTACATTTCAGACCAAAATAATAAAACTGAATTTTTACATGACTGTGACTTCATTAAGCATTTAATATACCTGTATTCACCAAAAATAACATTCATTATTTTTTATGTATTAGGCAATAACAACTATGAGCAATACACACTCCATCATTATAAATAGCTGGTCACACCATCAATCACTGAAAAAGAAAGACAGTTATAACATTTAAAGAAAAAACTGTAAAAACATTAAATACTAAGAAAAAATAATAGTACATGATATTCTATATTTCTTTCTGCTTGATTTAGACAAAGTAAGTAAATTTTTCATTTCCTTCAGAATGAATACAGTAATACCAACTGTCCATTGAAGTCACAACTTCACTATTATCCTCCATTTTTGTATAATTAAAAAAACATAAAGCTAACAGCAAAGAACAAAGGTTAAAAACCCTAAGCTGCAGACCACAGCTTATTTATGTGACCAAATATAATCTAAGAGATGGAAACTACAATGCAGTTTTTAATACAAAAAAATTATTAATTAAAATGTTTATGGAAATGCTTAAAAATATTACATTGCAGGGGAAAAGTATTACACTGAATAGGGAGGGAATTGTTTCACTTCATACGGTGTTCTAACAACTTCTGAATGTTTAACGCTAAATAAGTAAAGTAATACCAATTTTTTTATTATGAGAAAATTGGAAAATTTATAATACTACCATACCTCTCGATCGTATTCAAATACAAAACATTCATTCATACAAAATTTGACTTAAGTATCTATTGTCTACACTCGGCTTACAGTAGGACTAGTGTAACAATTTCATAAGATCCTCGGTTAAAAACATGTAAGCCAAGTATGACTGAATAGCATATAATTGTCATCCAATTCAAAATTTACAGCAACATGTGATTATTGAATACAGGCTCTCTTTAACATCCATTCAAATATCATCTTAACATTTTAATATAATTATAAAATGTAAAATCTATATACCACGAGAAATAAACTAAACCCCTGTTCCACAAAGCTATCCAACTGAAATGCCTCGTTCTTAAGAAATATTCAGCACATTCCTCACTCACTGTCTGCCTCCTGTGGGTGGGGTTTGTACATAAATGGAAAGCCAGAGCACTGCAACCATACATTCAAGAAACTGTCATCCTACAGTCACAGCTGATGGATAGGATGAAGAGATGTTAAGCCCAAGCCACGGCTCTCTCATGGCACTGCAAGTCATCCAAACATCTGTTCAATTCACAGATTTATTAAGGATCTACTATTGTACAATGAAGAATTCGAGGCAGCAGGGAAAGTCCCTGTCCTCAGGAAACATACAACTAGCCAGCAGACAATCGACAAGGATAGAAAAAGTGAACATGGAAAGCATATCAAATACCAGCACGTAGTAGGCAAAAAAATCAAGGAGGCTCTGAAATGTCAGTGAAAGGTTGAAATTTTTTTTATGAAGGAGGAACACTCAGGATTTTGACTTGTGATACAAGGTATGATAGCCCTGGGCACACAAAAAAATCAAGAGTAGAGATCCCAGCAGAAGGAAGAGTACTAACGATACTGGAGGTGGGAGCAAGGTACCTGCCTCCGAAAAGGGAGATGGATTTGTGGAATTGCAGTTAGTAACATAAATGTGTGAGAAAGGAGTTAGGAGGCTTCACCCAGGAAGGAGAGTGGCAACCCCATGGGCCACAGCAGCCCAGGCTTTCATTCCGACAGGAAAAACCAGCACACATCTGAACAAAGAAGAGTCCTGGCCAACAAAGACTTCAACAGGTCTCCTCTGGCACAGAGAGGGAGGAGTCATTTAAACAACTGTCTCCTGGAACAATCCAGACAAAGACAGCCGTGCACAAAAAAATTCATCAGAGGGAGGGGCTACATTTTTGACTAATGCTAACCACACATCTATGTGCACTGGATGTGGAGTTTGAAAGGGAAGAGTCAAAACAGTCAGTGTTTGGCTTGGGAGAAAATGAGCTGAGCTGCTTTGAAGATGATTTCAAGCCATGTTCAATGAGGAAGCCTACTGGACAGACAAGAGTCAACTCCAATGGGAGTTGACTATATAGGTCAAGGGTTGACCACACTAGAAAATGTACCGCTCTCTGCCAAGGGCCTGATCAAATTGAAAGAGTATAAAATTGAAAGAATTATAAAAAAATTAAAATAAAATAAAAAGATAGTGTTTTAAAAATATGATTGATTGAATTTAAGTATAATTGTCTGAAACAGTATTATAGTATCACATTTTTTATGCACAGAAAATTTTATTTGCATAGGAGTTCCATGAGCATCCTTTTGAATCCAGCTCTGCTAACTAACTTACTAGCATTTGTCTGTAAGTCATCTTAAAATGTAGTTTTAGTTGCTCATATACATTTGCTCATGTTTTAAAAGATTAACACCATTAACAACATATAGAGTGTAGAGTGTATAAAAATGATTTGATCTCCTTTACCATACCACTGTACTCTAAGAGTTCAGTGTTTTTAATAATCAGTCTGTCCCTAGTAAAGTAGAAGAATGCTAATACAGGAATTAATCATGGTGACTGTTAAGACTACCATAGCTGTCTAATACTGGTCAGAAATCTTGAATTCGAGGCTCTACCACCTTTCAACAGAGGTTCCCCTGACCATAAAATGGGTTTTTATATTTAAAAAACAATACAGTAGTAACACTTATATCTACTATCCTTATTTGAGTTTCTATTTAAAATAATTTGGGGGGGGGGCTATAGCAGTAGCTCAGCGGTTATGGTGCTTGCCTGGCATGCATGAGGATGCGGATTCAAACCGCAGCAGTACACATACAACAAAGTGTCAGAACAATGAAAGACACATGAAAAATTAAATAAAATTGATTCTCTCTCTCTCTCTCTTTAAAAATAAAAAATAAAATATTTTTCTTACACTACATAGCATATAATACAATATAATATATTCTTACACAATATGGCATATTTTCTCTTCAGTCCTTTAGATTTTAGCACTATAAAATAATTTCAATACCCATGAGAGAAGGGCATTATCTAAGATCTAAACAAATCAGATATGTACTTCTGTTTATATTACTTGCCAAAGGGGCCAGTGTCAGGGTGGAAAAAGGAAGGAATAAAAGCACTCCAAAATTAGAACAGCAATCAGCAAAGAATAATCAGACTTCTCAGACTTCACACACAAAGATGTCAAAAAAGTAAGACACTAACTATTGCTGCCCCTCCTCGTGTAGATGTTGGTGAGCACTGGGTGTTCCAAGAAGGAATAAGAGGTGTGCATAACATTTTCTAAACTTCCTGGACCAGAAAATATCTTTCTCATATCAAATATATAAATTTAATAGAACTTCAGATAACAATTAAGAACATGCTTAAACAGTGTGGACTGCTAAGATAAAATATCCATGACTGCATAATTTATAAAGGACAGAAATTTATTGCTCAAATTTGGGAAGCCAGGGAATCTAAAACCAAGGAGAGCACCTTCTATGTATCATCAAAAACTGGAAGGGGCAAACAGGTACCCTCAAGGCCATTTTGTAAGGTTACTAACCCATTCAAGAGGGCAGATCCGTCCAAACCGTATCAGCTTCCAAAGGCCACATTCTTTTTTTTGTATTGCAGCAGAAACCAGCCACCAATAAGGACCAAGAGCCAAAGATTGGAAGTGGCCTTGAGAAGCTAAAAAGAACAAGAAGAAAAATTCTTCCCTAAACCCTCCAAAATGTGGTACAGCACTGAATGCAAATACATTCCTACACATACATCTCAGTTTATCAACAGAAGGAAAACTCTGGTCCACTGAAATGCACCATTTGGGTCTTTTGGTAAACTCTTTCTAATGACCTGGCATAGGGTAGTTTATTTCAACTATTTCTGATCAGCTCCTCGTACTCAGTATTGTCAATTCTTGTTCCTCATCTGATCAGATGTCTAAGGTACACTCTCATTTCTCAGAAAAATTAATTTACTGAGGACTAGAGTGATGGCTGAGGAGTTAAGGTGCTTGCCCGGCATGTGCTAGGACCTGGGTACGAACCCCAGCACCACATGCATAACAAAGTGTCAGAGCAAGGAAAACCAGATGAGAAAGTAAATAAAATTGATTCTTTCTCTCTCACACTTTCCCTTTCTCTCTGTTTAAAAAAGGGGGAGGGGAATTCATTTACTGCGCTTGACGCACAATCTCTTTATTAACGAATCTAGAACACGCGTCTTCATTCACATTGGGCCTTCCCAGGGCAGTCTTTCTGGTACATGCCCAGCACCCAGTCAAGGGTCTTTCCTCACAGGTCATCTGCTGTAGGTGCCTGGGTTCTATCAGTCATACCACCTTCCCCTTCAGTAATCTAACCTTCATGAGCCCTCAATGAGGGCAAAATTAAGACACTCCCACCTACACAATCAATAACAATGGTGTGATTACTGAATTATAATAGATTATAGAATATAACAACATATCTAGAATAATTTTAGGCATTAAATAAAAGGAAAAAACATTGCTCATTATGAATTTCAGTATGACAAAAATAGGACTGAAGAGGTGGATCAGCAGAGAGGACTTGCCTGCCATGAAGGAGGACCTGATTTCAAACTCAGCACCACAAACACAACCAAGTGTCAGAGGAAAAAAGATGAAAAAACAAATAAAAATGAGTCACTTTCTCAATCTCCCTCAAAAAAAAGAAAAAGAAAAAATAAGATAAAAATACTATATACACATAAAAAATATATGAACCAAGTTCCCATGGAATTTTGTTTTAGATGGACTGTAGTTTTTGTTTCCCTACAACAAGTAAAATGATATATTTTAAAAAGCAAAAAATAACATGAAGCTTTACAATTCACGGACCATTTTTCTTTCCTCAATGACTTAATAACCACCTGATTATGGTACAGGCATTATCAGCTCATCCTAAGAGAAGAGGGAATTTGTGATAGCGAAGGTAAGTGACCTTGATTTTTTCAAGAAAACGTGGCAAAAATATCCTGAAAATACAAAAGTAGGATAACTGACTGGTGACCTTTATGCAATGCTCTCTACACCATGCCAACCTCCTGGCTAATAAAGGATTAAAGCCTCATGCAAAATAAGAATAAAGAAAATATTACATAAATAAAACTATCCACAAGCAAAATCATTACAGTACAGTACCTGTTTTCAAAATCAAAGTGAATTTTTCCAAATAATAAATGACACACTAGCAATTGATACATAGATTTGTAAAGTGTAATACTTAAAAAGAAAATACTTATCATATGGCAAAGAGAAAAAACTAAAAAATGACTGTGAAACAGACTGAGGGAAAAAATGCAATCACCATGAAAAATAATTATACTGTCAGGTGAGGTGGCACACAACTGTAATCCCACACATTTGGGAGGGTGAGGTAGGAGGATCACAAGTTCAAATCCAGTCTCAGCAAGTTAGTGAGCCCGGGTCTCAAAATAAAAAATAAAAATGGATGAGGATGTGATTCAGTGGTTCAGTGCCTCTAGGTTCAATACCCAGTACCAAAACAATAATGATAATAATAATAATAAATAGTAAATAATAATAATTAATAATGCTTAAAATAAATATAAATGACTGTAATTTCTAAAACAGCAGCCAATTGAGAGACAATGCACTTACTTATTACAAACACTATAAAGTAGATATTTTAACTTAAAAGTGTTAGAAATCAAGGACATATCATGATTTTTTGTTAAAATCCAAAATGTTATATGAAATACCATAAAACAAAAATTTACATGAAATGTCTAATTCATCTATATGATATATAAACTTAAAACATTATATTCATCCTAAATATATTTGTAAGCAACTTCCAATTATATTGTTTAACCATGATTTCCAAAATAAATTTTTGTCTATTTCTCTTACCTACTAATGAACATATTAACTTAAATGAATTAAAATTCATTAAAAAAAAAACAAAATAACTAACATTCAAAAGTATTTAAATCTACCAAATATTTTTATGTCATAATCACAAAGAATCTACCACTGCCACATTTGAAATGAACCCTTGTCTATTCATGAAAAGCAACATATTTCAAAAACAATCACCAACATTAAAAAATTTAAAGTAAAAAGAATCCTGTAATACTTTACAAGTATAATTAATATTTTCCAGCATGGCTCTGCTACTCTATGAAAATAAATGCCATTACGCTTGTTGACAATCCCTGGGAAAAGATAAATCTTAGAAAATTCTTGCTTATTCATAAGAAACAAACTTTTCTAAGTCTCACACTTAACCCACGAGGAAGGATTCAGTGCACAGGAAAAGAGCGGCTTGCTTTCCATGTAGTATGAAAAGCCAATCACAGGACTAAGAAGCATACCTCCAAGAATCCAAGAGGGCAAAGTACAACTCACAGAAGCACACACACAAACCAGCAGGTAATTTCCTACACTGCAAGAAAGAGGAACAGAAGACATTCAGCAAGGCAAGGCATTTACTTTAAACATTAATCCCATCATAACTAAAGTGACCATCACATGAAAATGTGATTATCATTATTCTCAGAACTGCAAACAATATTTAAGACTAAAAATATTCTGAAGAGACTGGAGCGGTGGCTCAATGGTTATGGCGCTTACCTAACATGCAGGATAGGCAGGTTCAAACCCCAGCACCATGTACACAACAAAGTCTCAGAGCAACAAAAGCCACATGAAAAACTAAATAAAATTGATTTTCTCTTTCTCTTTCTCATTGTCCCTCTCTCTTTAAAATACATATACTAGAGACTTCCAATTATTAACCACATCCTAAAGAATAATGAAAGCAATCACAAATGAGGGGGCTGGAGCGGTGGCTCAGTGGTTTTGGCGCTTGCCTGGCAAGCACGAGGACCCGGGTTCAAACCCCAGCACCACGTACACAACTAAGTGTTAGAGCAACTAAGTATGTGAAAAACTAAATAAAGTTGTTTCTCTCTTTCTCTGTCTCTCTCACTGTCCCTCTCTCTTTAAAAAAAAAAAACAAAAAACAAAAACAAATGAGTGTTTTTCAGTTCCTGCTTATTTTTTTGAAGAAAAAAGACTGTAAGGCTATTGAGAACTTTATGTATATCAAATCATATAACCCTGACACATCCCATTTATTTAATTACTTTAAAGGCAAAGGGGAGGAAGTGAGGATGAGAATGTACTTTACTTAGTTTTTCATCTGGTTTTCGATGCTCCAACACTTAGTTGTGTATGTAGTGCTGGGGTTTGAACCCAGGTCCTTGTGCATGCCAGGCAAGCGCGAAACCACTAAGCCACCACTCTGGCCTTGACTACATCTCATTTACAGATGAAAAACTGGAGGTGCATATACATTGCGTAAGTCCCCAACAGTAGCACAAGTAGTAGGTGGCTGTCAGGAATGCATCCCAGAAACAAAACTCTCCTGTTTCTTTTTGTTTTAGGAATTACAGTGAAAGTAAGCCCTCATGTCAAGTGTCTTCTGCATTTTTTTTTTAACTAAAATGTCATTTTCCAAATTAAGGAAATCAATAAAGGGAGTGTATTTTACTTCTGGGTTCAAAAACACAGGTAGTAGTACAGAAAAAAAAAAATCGAGGTTCTAGCCTAGGTTTTGTAAATTAAGTGTAGTTGCCTTGATCACAGTCATAATAATGAAATGTGAGATGAAATGAAATTAGTGATATCCCAATTGTTTAAAAAATGTAGTAAACATGGTAAACAACTACATCCATGATAAATCATAAAAATAAGGACTGCCCCAATCAATGAAATTCCCAACAACTGACGTTAGATATGTTAGATATGATTATGAATGATTACACTGTTCCAGGAAAAAGAGAAAATATGAATCAAAGAGTCCTTGATCATAAGCCACAATTACTGAAAATGTTTAAAAGAGTTAAATAAAGAAATCTTTGCCTGAATCTACCTCAACTCTTCTGAAGTAGGAAATTAAAAAATGAATGGTTTCTGATAATATCATATATTTCCTAGACTTGAAAGTGTTAATGTGTTCAACAGAAACGGAAATACTTATCCAAGTGTTTTCTGTATGAGAAATCCATGTAAGCAAGTAAGGCCTATCTGATGCCAGCACAGCTCATCGGAAGTGCTTAGAACAAGGCCTGGGGTCAAAGACATAGTGGACTGCATCTGTCCTCACCTGTGACTACATACAGAAACCACTCCTCCTCTGCAGGGCTGTGGTGAACAAGAAGTGACTAGTAGAGCCAGATCTTAAGGTAGTGCCTATAGTACAGGAAGTCTCTAAAACTATGTCCTCAAAGAGATGGTGATGATCAAAAGGAAGACCCTGGGAAAAGGAGCAAAAGGAGGACACACACACACTGGGGTTGTGGAGTGGTAGAGAGGACTTTGAAAATCTCTCCTCCATCTTATTGGGATAGGAAGACCTTCCTCCTAGAGCCATTTAAGAATGTTAAAAATAAGGGGTTGGGGATGTGGCTCAGTGGTAAAGCACTTGTCTGGTAAGTATAAGGCCCCAGATTCAATACCCAGCACCACAAAAATAAAAGATAGATGATAGATAGATGATAGATAGATAGATGGATAGATAGACAGTAATGGCTGAGCATAGTGGCACACCTGTAATCTCAGCAACTCAGGAGGCTGAGGCAGGAGGATTGAGAGTTCAAGGCCATCCTCACCAACTTAGTGAGTCCCTAATCAACTTAGCAAACTCTGTCTCAAAATAAAAAATAAAATGTGTTGGGGATGTATCTCAGTAGTTACACACACATGGATTCAACCTGTGGTACCAAATAAATAAACAGTAATGATATTTACCATTTCAGTGACAGAATACCAAATTCCAAACAGGGCAAGCCATGTTCAACAGAGATTATCAGAAATAAAATCACAACTGCAATAAATACAGACAAACATAACTTCAATTTAAAAATGAGAAAACTGACCCAAAGGTAGTAGCATATACCAGTTGTAGTCCCAGCTACTGGGGAGGTTCAGACAAGAAGATCACCAGTAAGAGGGTAGCCAAGGCAACAGAGCAAAAATAAAGGAAAAGGTGTGGTGGAGGAGAAAAAGAAAATTGAACCATATTGTAATTGAAAATAGCAATGGTTACAGTAAAATATATCTGTGCACAGTACAGGGAAGCCTAGAGGAAACTGACTAGATATTTCAATAAATGATTGCTACTGATAAATTAAGACTCTTCCTATTGATGCATGTGATTCCAGTATTCCACTTATTGATTAAATGTACAGGAGCTAAAATACGCAAGGGTGTTTCCATCAAGGACTAAAACACCAATCAATACATCCACCAAAAAAGATTTCCACCTTTACATGTAATTTGTTTACAAATCTCTTCCCTGATATTTTATGCCAGTTGACAATATAATAACAATAAAAATAAATACTGCAGCAAATGCCAGTGGAGGCATGGTAAGCAACGCTAGATTCCAACCCTGTCTAGGAAGAATCTGGGGCTGGGCAAGCCCAACAGAACCAGTAGACTTGGTGCCAAGCTCCATACAAGAGTTCATATCTAGGAAGAAATGTCACCGGGTACTTCTCACAGAGGAGCTTGCCAGTGTGAAATGCTAAGCTGTTCAACAGCACCCCTTTCAAGACTAGGGCAGGCATCTGATGTGGAAAGGCAAATTGGGGACTGATGACTTTGAAACTAGGGTTTAAGAATACAATTGGGTACACAAATGTACACAAGCACCAATGGCTGTGAAGTGGTGATAATGCACATTCAATATATTTATCTTTCCTAAGTACATTATTTATAAGAGCTAAAAGTTGACAATTAAAAATAATGTACTCTACTTTGAAATAAATTGAGCATGATATACCTGCACTTAAAGGAATGGTCTGAATCTTGTATCAAAGTTTACATGTCTTTAAGTTAAGTATCTTTTATAGAACATAATTAAACAGAAAATTAGAACAACAATAAAATGTGATTTAATAATAAAATTTTATAGAACTGAATTTCATCTGTATGCAGTGAACCATCAGGCATATCAAAACCACACTGAGCTTCAGGGAGTGTATCCTCAGCATCAATTACTGCTGCATTTGAGAGCTGCCCAAGTGCTAATTAATAGGAGTTCTGAATTATATTCATTTGCCAATTTCTAACAAAATATATGAAAAAGAGAGATAAGAAAGACTTGAGAACTTCTAAAATAACAGAAGTCGTGATCAATTTCTTTCCCATTTTTAGTTCCCTTGTCATCTCAACAGTGCTGCCTCTATAAGTCATAATTCAAGCTATAGAGAACAAGGAAGGATGTGAACTTAAAAACAACAGTGAACATCACAAAGACAAACAGACTCAGAACTCCCTGTGGGAACTGATCAGCATGCTGTACTGTATGCCGCACAGTTGGTTTCATGTTAAGCAGAGCTAACACTCTACTGTCCTGGTCAGAGAAAATTTGGTCTTAGAGAGACATGTGTAGGAGCACAACAGGCAAGGGATAGTGCAGGGGCTCAGCACTATGACAACATGGGGAGGCCCAACTCCAATTCCCAGACTGCACCTTGTGCAATACACGCATCTGTTCAGGGAAGGCCACAAGACATTCCTATGTGACACTGGAAAAGCAGATGGGAAACATCATCCTAAGGCCGGAACCAAGGCCACCACTCCTCAACATCACCCTGTTCCTGCATCAGTTTATCAAGCTCCCAGACGAAAGTAAGTTTACATAACTTAGGAAAGAACCAACCCAGTTTCTACAGAAACCCAAAGCACGGCACCATGAGCAGTGTGGCCCAGGCACATGCTTGGTCATCCATCCAGCTCTTGTTCACCCAACCTCACATTCTCCCCACTTCTCACCTCCCCACACTATGGATTTTAAGTTCCAACATCACATGCAATGACAAGGACTACAAAGCGGTGCTGAAAGGTTCCCTGGGTCTTATAAGACCAAGTTCTGGAACGAAGACCTTGGTTTCATTCACTAAGCCTACACCGTCACACAAGACACACATACAAAAAGAGACATGTGCGTGGATGGAGATGCCGGAACGAAGCCCCGGTGACACGGGGTTCATAGAACAGAGTATCAGGAATCACTTCACCCTTGCACCTGAAACAAACAAAACAATCCCAAATTGCAAATAATAATTATTAAGAGAAATGATATTAAGCAAAGAAAATGAGAAAAAATTATTAGGCTTGCAAATAAGTAGGAAAATATGATGCAGAATAAAGAAAAAAAATTAATAAAAATCAAGGAATGAACAAATGAGTTTAATCTAGCAGACAAGGATATTAAAACAGTTACTATAAATACAGACCAAATATATCCAAAGGTAGAGAGAATATTTTTTTAAAGCCCAAAAAAATGACTGCAAATAAAAACTGTCAGTGATAAAATCTCACAAGATCAAATTAACAAAATGACAGATAAGCCATACAAAAGAATAGTGAACTTAAATAGGAACAGTAACTAGCAAAAATAAACCCAAGAAGAGAAAAGAGGACTTTAAAAAATGAAAACATCAATAGTTCGTTACCCGGCAACTTCAAGTGACGTACTTGGAATGTCCGAAAATGCAAGTAGAAGCAAGAATATTTGAAGAAATAATTGTCAATATATTTACAAATATAAGGAAAGCTAAAAACTCACAGATGCAAGAAGCCAAGCAACAGGAAACAATGCAAACACAAACAAAACCAATGCCAAAACAGACATGTAGTGTACAATGATAAAATGATGACACATTTACCAACAAAAAGAAAGTAAAGAATGAACAAACTTCACTATACACCTCACACTTTTACACAGAGTAATGAAAACTGGATCACAGGCCTTAAATGTAAGAACAATTATATCTCTATGAGAAAACATAAGCTGCAACCAGAGCCAGGCAAAATACTCACTGAATACAACTGCCATACAATTCAGTCAACTAACTTTCACAAAGAGTAGAATTTATTCCACATCAAACATAAGTTTAAATACACTGTAATTTAAAAATTCTTCACTTCCAAAGAAAATAAAGCCAGAAACTGATCGAAAACACTTGCAAATCATATATTTCATCAGACTTATATCTAAAATATATAAAGATATTTCAAAATAAGATGGAAAACAAACAGTCTATAAAGGTAAGTAAGATTTTAATACACATTTCATCAAAGAAGAAAGGCACGTGGAAGATAAAGCCCATAAGGATATGGTCAAAATCATTAGGAAAATGCAAAACCAAAATGGGATTCTACTACCTATCAAATAGGAATAGCAAATATAAAATAAAAAAAAGACAAATGAAAGTGTTGGCAGTGTGTGGAAAACAGCAACTCACAAACATTTCTGTTAGGAAGGCACACTGGTAACACACAAACTCTACAACACCCACCTAATATAAATCACTGCCTACAATTAACCTACAATTACATGCTGGCAAGAACAATCAAGGGTTATCTCCACACAAAGCATGCATAATAAATGTTCATAACAACATAATTTTCAAATGTTGACAAAAACTAGAAATAAAAACACAGATGCCCATGAGAATGGGAACAGACAAAACAAATATACAGAGAAACAAGACAATTCTATACAGCAATAATGAGGGATTATTGATACAAAATACACAACAGAAGAAATCTAAAAATAATCAAAGTGGCTTTTAAACCCTTAGGAGAGGACCAAACAAATCTAGGACTCGCTAGAAGCTTCATTCCCAGTGAAATTCTACTACTTAAAGAGAGTTCACTAAAAAGCTCCATATTCTCAGGTCTGGTCCTTTTTTAACCTGACAGACAACTCCCTAAGTAGTCCCTGTCCACAAGGAAATGTCCAGTGAGGTGGGGAAAGGGTAGCATGGCAAATGTTTAGTACCACAGTAGCCAAGAGTGAACATAGTTCAAGTAAACAAGATGGTACCCATAAAAAATAGCAAGGAATATTGTGAACGACATATACACAGCTTTGAAAAGTTCCAATATGCTCCTCAGATCCAAAAGTAGATACACCGCCACAGGACTGTGTGAATGCCAAGAAAACCCCCAAAATTATCAACCTTTTGCTCCTCTCTGGCTACCAGGAAGCCTCTACACAAGCAAGCATGAAGGCAGAGGTGAAGAGTGCCTGGTGAGGCACTGAGAACACGTGGCTTGGGGAAGGAGGCCCTGAAGATGATGGAGACTGACTGGCTCCAGACTCACCAGGGAATCTGTGTGCAAAGAAAGAACCGGAAATGGGTGTGGGAAGTGGAGGAAAGGAAGACAGGAGGAGTCAACAAATAGAGAACACTGTTAAAAGATAGTCTCAGAGAGAAGTACAACACCATTAAGTGTCAAGCAGGAGTTCACAGGCAAAGAAAGGTAAAAAACATATAGAAGAGATAGTGGGAGAATATGAAAAACATTGTTTTCAACGTTCATGACCTTCAACAAACACCAGGCAAGACAAACTCAGAGACATGTACCTCAATTCAACAGTCAAACAATCAAACCCAAAATACAAAATGTGAAAAGTTATTCATCCATGCAAAGCATGCTCAAAAAGATTAACAGGTGATGTATCCTCAGAAATGGTCCTTCCCAGTAGGAAATGCGAAGACATGTTCAAAATGCTGAAGAAAAATAACTGTGAAAACACATTTCTATCAATAAAAAGAATACATGAAAACAAGATGAGAAGATAGGAGCTGGAATGGTGGCTCAGTGCTTGCAGTGTTTGCTGCAGGTACCCGGGTTCGAACCCCAGCACCAAGTACATGGCAATGTGTCAGTGCGGCAAAAGCCACATGAAAAACTAGATAAAAATTGATTCTCTCTCTCTTTCTCTCTTTCTATCCTTCTAAAAAAAATAAAGAAGAAGTGAAGACATATCCAACTAAACAAAAGCAGGAGAACGAATCATTGGTAGATCTGCCCTGTAAGAAACATTACAGGAAGTCCTGCAGGCTGAAATTAAGAAATACCACACATTAACTCAATACTACATGAAGAAATGATGGATACCAGTAAAGGTAACAATACAAGCAAATAAGAGGGTACTAAAACTATATTTTTTGTTTGTAACTTCTTTCGCCCTCATCTGATTAAAAGGTAATCAACTTAATAACATATTTATATAAATAAGATGTCTGAAAACATAATCTATATGACAATAATAGGATAAAATAGAGGGAGAGGGAATGAAGCTATAGGAGCAAAGCCTGTAACCAGATTTAAAATTAAGTTGCTATTGATCAGATTACTCTGTGATGTTATTTTATTGACACCCTCAGTGTAACAACAGAAGAAACATGCACATGCACACACACACAAGCTAAAAATAGAACTTAAAAGTTAAATAAGAAAATACCTGCTTAACATATATGAAAAAGCAGTAATGGAGAAATAGAGAATCAAAAAAATCATGAGGATAAATACAAAAATAGGCACAAACAGGCAATTCCTACTTGTCAACCATGACATCATAGATAAATGTATTAAACACTCCAATAAGAAAAAAGAGAGAGCGAAAAATAGACACACTGGAAAGGGGATTTTTAAAGAATAGTTCCAAACATATGCCAAGGTAGATAAATGTTAGATTCAAAGACTCAAATAAGTGAAGAGTATGAAGATGGAAAAGGATGTATCTTGTAAACACTCTCACCACAAAAACTGCCATAGCTTTGCCACACAAAACAGATTTTAAGACAAACACAGATATAACACAAAAGGACATTTCATGATGACAATACCATCAATCCATAAAGAAGGCAACAATCAAAAGCATATATTGCATCTAACAATGAGGCTCCAAAATAGAAGACTAACAACTAACAGAACTGAAGGGAGAAGGAAACATTTCCAGACAGAGTTGAAGACTTTGAAACCTCACTTTGAGTAAAGAGTAGACCTGCATATCAGACAGCTCAGCAAAGAGCAGATCTGAATAACAACATGGATCAACTAAACTTAAAAGCTACCTAAGGAACACACCAGGAACCCATCTCAAGCACACAGACAGACCATATTTTAGAAAACAAAGCGAACTCAGTACATTGCCAGGATGGATATCATCAGAAATGTTAGCCATTAGTAATCAAATTAGAAATCTATCACAAAAGAATGTTTGGAAAATTAAGAAATTGGTACAAAGGGGTATGTGCAAAGTACAAAACATACACCTAAGTAAGACAGTTAATAAAAGAAGATCACCACATAAATTTAAAAACACTTTTGAGATGAACAGTAAAAGACAAAGAAAATAAGAAAACTCCTGGATCCAGTGAAACCAGTGAATAGAGGGAAGTTTTTAGTTGTCATCTACATTTAAAAAGAAAATCTCAGGGGATGGAGTTGTGGCTCAGCAGTTCAAATTTTAAGGAATTAGAAAAAGAGCAAAGCCCAAAGCTGGGAGTTGGAAGGAAATAAAAACTAAAACAAATAATGAAATTTTAGAAAAATAAACAACATCAACAAACCAAACTTAATTTACTGAAATATCACCAAAATGGAAAAATTATTAGCTGTACATATCATGGGAAGAAGGATGAGGAGAAAATGACATCAATTACAATTATTAATAAGGAATGAAAGGAGATTATTATGGACATCAGAAAAACTAGAGAAGATTAAAAAAAAAAAACTATGGATATTTGTTTTACAAGAGAATACAT
>PVKS010001626.1:0-136139 GCA_004027875.1 Aplodontia rufa
TGGCCTTAGTTGCTCCAACACTCAGTTGTGTACGTGGTGCTGGGGTTTGAACCCGGGTCCTCGTGCTTGCCAGGCAAGCGCCGAAACCGCTGAGCCACCGCTCCAGCCCCGAGAATAAATTTTTATTGAATTTTTCACATGGCTTTTGTTGCTCCAACACTTAATTGTGTACGTGGGTGCTGGGGTTCCAACCTGTGTACTTGAGCATGCCAGGCAAGCACCGTAACTGCCGAGCCACCGCTCTAGCCCCACCAGTGGCCCTTTGTTTTTTTTTTTTTTTTTTTAAGAGAGGACAGTGTGTGAGAGAGACAGAGACAGAGAAAATCAATTTTTATTGAGTTTTTCACATGAATTTCGTTGCTCTGACACTTAGTTGTGTACGTGGGTGCTGGGGTTTGAACCCGTGTACTTGCGCGTGCCAGGCAAGTGCTGTAAGCACTGAGCCACCGCCCCAGCCCCGACCAGTGGCCCTTTGGAAAAGCATTTTTGCAGTGCTGGGAATGGAACCCAGGGCCTCACGCATGCTGGGCCAGCGCTCCATCCATCAGTTAGCTGCACCCCCAACCTTTTTTTTTTTTTTTTTAAGACAGGGTTTCGTTAAATTGCCCAGGCTGGCCTTGAACTTGTAATCCTCCTATCTCAGCTCCCAGATTGCTGGGATTATAGGCAAGCACCGCTATGCCCCGCACCCCTGCTTGTAAAGATGTGTGCACCGCCTTTTGGTAAGGAGACTCACATGGGTTTATCAAATGAATTATCACCTGCCTAAGTTTTATTTTAAAGATTCCATATTTGCCATTGGTCAATACAGTGTAGGAACATCTTTCTTTCTTTCTTTCTTTTTTTTAAAGAGAGAAGACGGTGAGAGAGGGAGAAAGCGAGAATCAATTTTATTTAGTTTTTCATGTGGTTTTCATTGCTCCGAGACTTCATTATGTACATGGTGCTGGGGTTTGAACTTATGTCCTCATGCATGCCAGGCAAGCGTCATAACCTCTGAGCCACCGCTCCAGCCCCGTATAGGAACATCTTGAGAAACTTTTTTAACCTCAGAAATGTGTCGATTCTCTAGTTTAATTTTCATGTGGTTTTTACTAAAAGCACAAATTAAGTTTACCTTGCTCCTCCTTCTCCTTCTATTCCCCCGCCTTGGCACTGAGGCACTCGGGGTGTTCCAACACTGAGCTGCACCCCTACTTTTATTTTTATTTTTTTAATTTTTTTTTAAGAGAAGAGGACAGTGAAAGAGAGAGAGACAGAATAAATTTTTATTGAGTTTTTCACATGGCTTTCGTTGCTCTGACACTTAGTTGTGTACATGGTGCTAGGGTTTGAACCTGTGTACTTGGGCATGCTGGGCAAGCACCGTAACCACCAAGCAACCCCACTAGTTTTGTTTTTTATTTTGAGACAGGGTCTCTCTAAGTTGCTGAGGCTGGCCTGGAACTTCCTTTTTTTAATTTTTTCTTTTTTTAAGAAAGAGGGCGAGAGAGAATCAATTTTATTTATTTTTTTCATCCATCCTTTGTTTCTCCTACACTTAGTTGTGTATGTGGTGCTGGAGTTTGAACTGGCTCGTCACGCAAGCACTCTAACCTCCGAGCCACCACTCCAGCCTCCATTTCTTTTCCCCCCAAACTTTCGATCCTCCTGCCTCTGCCTCCTGAACCACTGGGATCACAGAAGCCACCATATCTGGCATGCTCTCTCATTTGTTAGATTTCCTCTGATGCTGGGAATCAAACCTCAGTCCTCTTGCTGCTTCTCTTTCTCTTTTTAATGTGGGAGAAGGGGATGTGTAACTTTGCTAGTTTTTGAAGTTTTCCTATTAGAGTTTTGTTATAAAAAAATTGTCACTTCTGTAGGTCAGTGCTAAAAATTTGCTTGGATATTTACAGGATTTGTTTTGAATATTTTTATGCAGTCTTCTCAGTTTGGAGGTGAATTTTTTGTGGTGGTACCAGGTATTGGACCTAGGGGTGCTAACTACTGAACCACATCCCCAGACCTTTTATTTTTATTTTGAGACAGGGTCTCACTAAGTTGCTTATAGCCTCACTGAGTTTGCTAAGGCTGGCTTCAAACTTGCAATCTTCCTGCCTCAGCCTCTCAAGGTGCTTGGATTACAGGTGTTTGCCACTATATCTGGTAAGGAGAATATTTTTTGTTTTATTTTTATACCCAAGATAAATTATCTTTATCCATAGCAAACACTGGGTCTGGAAAGTATACGTGCCCCTCAGTCCAGAAGAGCAGGGCTTGATAAATACGCAGCTTAGAGATGTGGGGTTTGATTCTAGAATGTTGGTCTCACACAGCGCTGGGATTTTGACAGAGCTGGGAGGAAGGTGGGTCTGCTTACACGGTGTGGCCCACCCGGTGTGGCCCACCCGCTCATTCCTCCTCTAGTCCTTGAGTGTGGCAGGAAGGGCGCTGGAACTGTCGTCCTTTTTTTTTTTTTAACTGGGATTTTTTTTTTTTTTTTTAAGAGAGAAGGACAGTGAGAGAGACAGAAGAATCAATGTTTTTTTGTTTTTTGTTTTTTCCAGGGCTGGGGACCAAACCCAGGGCCTTGTGCGTGCTAGGCAAGCGGTCTGCCACTGAGCTAAATCCTCAACCCCGAGAGAAACAATTTTTATTGAGCTTTTCACATTGTCTTTGTTGCTCTGACACTTAGTTGTGTATGTGGGTACTGGGGTTCGAACCCAGGTCCTTGAGCATGCCAGGCATGTGCCGAAACTACTGAGCCACTGCTCCAGTCCTTGTATTTTTTATTTTGAGACAGGGCCTCACCAAATTGCTGAGGCTGGCTTTGAACTTGGAATCCTCCTGCCTCAGCCTCCTGGGTTACTGAATTATGGGTGTGGCCACTATGCCTGGCCAAAGTTCACAGTTCAGTTGTGCCTGACAGGTGGCTGTTCCCCACCCAGAGCCCCACTGTGCCAGTCCAGACAGGTTAGGGTCCCAGGCTGGGTTCTAACCCTCACACCCTCTTTCTGCATCAGCCTGAGGTTTCCCACCCTCCGTGTCTGCCCTTGGCCTTGGCACAGAGGGGGGCTCCCGGAAACACTTGGCTAGATGTGCTGTGCCAACTGTACCCTACCAGGGCTGCCCACAACCCAGCTGAGGAATTTCCTTCTGCTTTCAGAAGCAGACTCTTGGGTTTCAGAGCTTCTCTGTGAGGAGTGGAGCAGCAAATAGGCATCTCCCCGCTTCCAGGGGAGAAACCCACAGCAGTTCCAGCTCTGGGTTAGGCTGAGGCTCCCTTCACCTGGGGAGGCAACTATGGAGTCTGTGAGATTGAGCACCCCAGACTCACCCAGGTCCCAGCCCCAGCTCCTCCCAGGTGTGTGGTTTCTCTTCTACCAGCTGAATCTTACCTGGTGGGCTGTCCCCCTGGAGGACCACCATTGGCCTGTGTGCTTCATAAGGAGCTCATCCTAGGGCTGGAGCCATGATTCAGTGGGAGGAGCACTTGCCTGGCATGCACGAGGACCTGGGTTTGAATCCCAGCACCACATACACAGTGAAGTGTTGGAGGGACAAAGGTCAGATGCAAAACTAAATAAAATTGATTCTCTCTCTCCCTCTCTCTTTTTTCTTTTTTTCTCTCTCTCAGTGAGGGAGAGAGTGAGAGAAAGAATCAATTTTATTTAGTTTTTCATATGGCTTTCATTGCTCTGACACTTTGTTGCGTATGTGATGCTGGGGTTTGAACTCGGGTACTTGTGCATGCCAGGCAAGCACCATAACCACTGAGCTACCACTCCAGTCCCTCCCTCTCTTTCTTAAAAACAAACAAACAACAACAACGAAAAACAGAGAAGACAAAGGGGCTCGCTCAGCAGCCCTTGGCTGAGACCATGTGCCCCTCAGCCCCAGCTGTTCTCACCTGTCCCCAGGTACCCCCAGGTGTCCTCACGTGTCTTCAGTTCCCTCAGGTGACCCTGTGTGTACCTTTGGTGGATGCTGAGGGAGGTGTGCAGACCACTTTCTCTTCTGCCTGAGACCTGCGAGTCAGCCCTGAGGGGCTGCTTTGTTCCTTTGATTGTCACCCTGGGGGTCCTGGGGATGTGGGGCCCCTTACCACCCCAATGCTGAAGTGAGGTGGCAGGACACCTGCCAGGGTAGGCAAGTGCTGGACCCCTGGGCCTCAGCCTAGGCTTGCACTCGTACGCCTGGTAGCCCTGCTGCCCTGGCCCCGAGAGTGCCTAGGCACCTGCCTTCCTCCTGAATCATGCACTTGTGTCTACCTCCTTCCCCCTTCCCTTCACACCTGTGCATTTTTTACTAGACATTGAAGTTAGGACCGCTATACCACTGAGCTACACACCCAGTCCTTTTTTTAAAAAATTTTACTTTAGGGGTTGGGGATTCAGCTCAGTGGCAGAGCGCTTGCCTAGCATGCGCACGGCCCCCGAGTTTGGTCGTCAGCCCTGAAAAAAAAATTTTTTTACTTTGAGACAGGGTCTGCCCAGGCTGGTCTTGATCTTGGATCCTCCTGCCTCAGTCTCCCGGCTCAGGAGGCTGCAGACTTGCACCACCGCACCTGGCATGGGAAAGCATTGTGAGCGCGGGTGAGGCCCTCATGTGGATAAGTGGCAGTGTTAGCGATGTGTCTGGTGAGGCGTGTTCTCAGAGACACAGCTTTCCACAACTTGGGAGCGTTTCGCAGCACAGAGTCTACGGTTGCCCACGTGCACGTGTGTCCTGGAGCAGTGGTCTGTGCTGCTGTCTGTCCCTGGCTGGCAGGAGCATGCCCATTCAGTGGGCATTTCAAGTCAGAGCATCAAAATTTCACACTAAAGTATGTTTTTTTTTCACCCTCGTTAAGCACATCAGCTTGCTCTTTAAGAAAGTGATAGATTTTGGGTGCTGGGGATTGATCCCAGGGTGCTCTACCACTGAGCTGCCTCCCCAGCCCTGTTTATTTTTTTGACAGGGTCTCTATGTTGCTGAGGCTGGCCTCACAATCCTGCCTCAGCTTCCTGAGTCACTGGACTCAGGTGTGGCCTGGCAGAAAGCGATAGTTTCTCAAAGTCACCATGGCTTGTGCTTGGCCAGACCACGGACAGTGACATCCAGCAGGAGCTTCTTCTCAAGGGTCCTGGCGGCCAGATCTGAGGCTGAGGTGTTGGCAGCTGTTCTCCCTGAGGGCTGTAGGCCAGGCGCTCGCTGTGGTGCGCCCTCTGAGCCCTGCCTCCCTGTTGCCATGTCACTTCCTTCCTGTCCCTCCTCTGCCCAGATTCCCACCAGTCACACTGGGCTGGACCTCCTCACCACATCATCTCAGCTTGGTTAAATCTACAGAAGCCCTGAATCCAAACAAGGTGGTCGTAGTGCAACTCCAGCATCCTCCTCCCTGCTCTTCCCAGCATGAGGGATGGGTCCTGCTCTGCCCTGTGAGGCCCAGGGCACGCTCTGAGTTTCCTGTGCTCACAGCCGACCACCTCCCACCCTGTAGCTAGGACCTGGAGCCTGGTGTCCCCTTTTACTACTTCTTCTTCTTCTTTTTTTTTTTTTAGAGAGCGGGACAATGAGAGAGACAGAGAAAGAGAGAAACAACTTTACTTAGTTTTTCACATGGCCTTAGTTGCTCCAACACTTAGTTGTGTAGTACGTGGTGCTGGGGTTTGAATCCGGGTCCTCATGCTTGCCAGGCAAGCGCTGAAACCTCTGAGCCACTGCTCCAGCCTCCCCTTTTAATTCTGTGATTACTTGGGGGTTTTGCAACATTCTTGGGTTAAAACTGCGTGATTTGGGTATTAGGGTTAATGAAGGCTTTGGGTTTTGACTGAGTGTGCAGCATTGAGGTGTGGTCCCTGGGCTGAGGCCCCAGCTTCAGGCAGCAGCGGGCAGAGTGGCGTCCAGGAGGGCTTCCTGGAGGAGGTGGGGCCAGGGTCTGGCAGTGGGAGGCCTGCCCAACCCTTCACCTGCGTGCAGTGCTGTGCTGCTGCTGATAGGGCTGAGCCGCTTTCAGACTGTGGCCTGAGGGTGAAAGGAGGCACTGTGGAGCCCCATCTCCTCCCCAGCTCCAACGCCATGTTCCCTAGAGCAACTTCCCAGTGGAAGTGACAAAGCTGGGAGTTCCCAGAGCGCTGCCCCCAGCAGACACTCCAGGCATGGGTCTGTACCCTGGGCATATCCTTTTCTGTCTTCCTCACCTGATGGGCGGACCTGGGCCACCTGCTTGCTGGCTGCTCTTCCGTCTGAGCTGTGTGGATCAGGCTGCTCTGGACTCTCAGCCATGGCACACAGTGGGATGCCTGGGCGACCAGCCTGTCCATTTCCATCATGGAATCCACACAAGGCCGAGCAAATTCCAGGGACCTACCTTGTGTTCTTGGTTGGTGGGCTGTGGTCAGCCAAAGAGGGGCCATCCAAGGGCATGGATCCCTGGGCAGAAGCTCCCTGGGGACCCTCCTCAGGGACCACTGGCCACCCACTGCACACATGCTGGTCCCCACCTGCCCTGCTCTGGCCCTTGCTGGAGTCTGTCTGCAGGTGGTGGTGGCATTGGACTGGGCCCCAGTCCCTGTGATGGGGCAGTGGGTGCGGAGGGGAGGGAAGGGCCTGCTGCTGAGGGACTGGGCATAGCTGGAGGGTCCCTCCAGCAAACCTGAGTGCTGGGGCTGGGACAGGCCGAGAGGGTAAGGACAGGATGGGATGTGGGTTTGGAGGCTGAGGGGTGGTGCCTCAGCCCAGGCCTGAGAGGCCTAGGACACGGGTGGAGGAACTGAGTTCTGGTGACCGCAGGGAGATGTGAGAGTGAGCAGGCAGGCTGTGGGCTGCAGTGTGGAGCGAGCTCACTGGTTCTGCCCCTGGGCAGGGGTTTGCATGGCATCTCCCTGTCTCACCATGAGGGTGGTGTCTGCTAATGGTGTGGGTGTTTCCTTATTAGGTGTTCATTTAAAAGGGTTTGAACCCAGGGCTTGGCGCCTGCTGGGTGAGTGCTCTATGCTCAGCTACGTTCCTGTGTGCAAATCCTGCATGCAGCCATGAGCCATGACCAGGTGCAGTCAGGCAGTGACATCACAGTGCTCACGTGGAACTTCCCCTTGAGCTTTCCAGAGATGCATAGCCATATTAACACCTCCCCACCAGGACCCGCTGGGCTGGGTGGCTGGGTGGGGGGGTGTTTCTGGGTAGAAATGAGCAGAGCAGCCCTCGCCTTGCCTCCTGCGCACGGCACGCTGGCTTCTGTGTGTGTGCTCCTTGGTGGGCAGGGAGGGCGGGCAGCCTGGGGCTGCCACCACCAAGTCCCACCAACAGCAAGACCATGATTTTTTTTTTTTTTTTTTTTTAAAGAGAGAAGGACAGGGAGAAAGAGAGAGAATCAATTTTTACTGAGTTTTCCACATGGCTTTCATTGCTCTGACACTTACTTGTGTATGTGGGTGCTGGGGTTTGAACCCATGTACTTGCGCATGCCAGACAAGCGCCGTAACCGCCCGACCACCGCTCCAGCCTCCCCCTTTTTTTTTTCTTTTCTTTTTTTTTTTTTTTTTAAGAAAGAGGGACAGGGTCTGGAGTGGTAGCTCAGCAGTTAAGGCGCTTGCCTGGCATTTGCAGGTATGCGAGTTCAAGCCCCAGCACCACGTACGCAACACATCTTTGAGCAAAGAAAGCAACTAAATAAAATTGTTTCTCTCTTTCTTTCTCTCTCTCGCTGTCCCTAGAGAGGGACAGCGAGAGAGAGAAAGAATGGATCAATTTTATTTTGTTTTTCTTTCATTGCTCCAACACTTTGTTGCGTATGTGGTGCTGGGGTTCAGACCCTCACCAGGCAACCATGGAGCCATCACTCCAGCCCAAGACTATGATTTTTCTTTTTCTTTTTTCAGAACTGAGGATCGAACTCAAGGCCTTGCGTGTGCTAGGCAAGTGCTCTGCCACTGAGCTAAATCCCCAACCCCCAAGACTATGATTTTTGAGACAAGGTCTGGCTAAGTTGTTCAGGCCGGCAGGGAACTTGGACCCTCCTACCAAGCCTCCCAAGACATTGGAATATCTGGCCTTCACCAGCCCTGGCTTCAACCCAGTGTCTTAGACAGTGAGAATCCAAGTACCAAGGTCCAGGAGCTACTGTGCTCTGAAGGTGCAGGAGGCTCGCTCCTGAGCTTGTGGCCTTGTGGTCTTCAAGGTTATGCTGGGCTGGGGATCCCAGCCAGTGCTGTCTTCTTAACTAGCTGTAGCTGCAGTGACCTGTTTCCACATATGGGCATGTTCTGCAGGTGAGGTTGTGAGGGCATAATTCAACCTGTGATCATGATGGTGGGCCCCTGGTGGATGAGCACAGGCCTTCCCGTCTATGTGCTGAAGCATGCTTGCCCATGACCCGCTGTGTGAAGAGGGGAATCTGAAGAGTGCCCTGTCACCCTGCTGTTTCCTCCGGGGTCTGGGGTCCCTACACCCACCCTAGTCCTAGGCAACAGCAGTCTTACTTCTTCTCTGGGGCTGCTTCCGTTTCTAGAGTCATGAGGGGGCCCTTCTATCTCCTGCAGCCTGGCTTCTTTTGCTCAGTGTGCGTGAACTGAGGCAGAAGCCAGAACCTGGGAGGCTGAGCTGGGAGGGATTGAGTGCAAAGGCTTGGGCTGGAGTCGCTGGGCCTCCTGTTTCTTGAGTGGATTCTGCCGTAGGGCTGTGCCCTGCTGTTGGTGGCCTCCCCTCTTGGTTCGTGAATGATCTGCTGTGAAGTCTGCACATGTCTCCGACTGTGTTCACCTCTCTTGGATGGGTGCCTAAGCTGGGTGGGGAGTTATTTGGCCAACTTTTGAAGATGCTGCCAAACTGCTTCCCAAAGCGACTGGGCTCCCTCCCATTCCATGTTGCGCCATGTCCTTTACAGTTGCAGCTACTCTGACCTTGCAGTGGCCCCCTTGTGGCTCTCATTTGGGCCTGGCTGACAGGTGATGGTGGTGAGCGCCTATCTGTGTGGAGCCACCCAGATCTCTTCCTTGGGGTTTTTTTTTTTTTTTTTTTTTTTTTTTGGACCAGGGATTGAACCCAGGGGCACTTTACCAGTGAGCCACGTCCCTTTTCATTACTTATTTTTTTGAGACAGTTCTCATTAATTTGCCCAGGCTGCCTCAAACTTGCAATCCTCCTGCTTCAGCCTCTGGATAGTTGGGCTGACAGGTATGGCCACCATGCCCAGAGATGTCTCTTCCTTGTCCCTTATCTGTTCAAAATGTTTGCCCATTGAAATTTTCACCAAAGGACTGGGTGTGGTGGCTCCTGTCTTCCCAGTGACTCGGGAGGCTGAGGCAGGAGGATTGCAAGTTCAAGGCCAACCTCAGCAACTTAGTGAGGCCCTGTCTCAAAACAAAAGATAAATAGGGTTGGGGATGTGGCTCAGTGGTTAAGTAACACTGGGTTCAGTCCTCAGCACCAGAACCACCACCACCACCAATAAAACAAACAAAAACAATTACTTTTTTTTTTTTTTTTTTTTAAGAGAGAGGTACAGTGAGAGAGAGAGAAACAATTTTATTTAGTTTTTCGTGTGACTTTCATTTCTCGGATACTTTGTTGTGTACGTGGTGCTGGGGTTTGAACCCATGTACTCGCACATGCCGGGCAACGCCGCAACTGCTGAACCACCGCTCCAGCCCCGAAAACAATTACTCTTAAAAGAAGAGCGAGCCTTTTCCTAACTGCACTTGGTGATTGGACCCAGGAGGAGCCAGCGTTGCAACCTGGACAGCACCAGCAGGGGGCACTCGAGGTCACAGTGCCTTGTCCCCAGATCCTGGCCAGAGTGTAATGCATACTGGGTGTGCCCGTGAGAACCAATCTAAATCGCCCAAGGGAAAGAGTGCCCCTTCCTGCCCCTGCCTTAAGCCAAGTCCCTGCTGAGTAGTCTTCAGACAAGTGCTGATGCAGAGCAGTGGCCACGCCTGTCATCCGGGCCTCTCGAGGCTGTTAGGAGTGTGCAAGTTCCAGCCACTTAGCCAGTCCTTGTCTCAAAAATAAAGAGTACTGGGGGTGTGGCTCAGTGGTTAAGTGCTCCTGGGTTCAATCCCTGGTACCAAAAATTAAAAAAGATGTGCTGATTTATTTGGACTTTGCCCATGAAGCATTGAGTCACATGAAGGAGTTATAATGAGCCAGGCCTAGTGGCCACATCTGCCATCCCACTGACTCAGGAGGTTGAGCCAGGAGGTTCACAAGTTTGAGGTCGGCCTCAGCAATTTAGCATGACCTTGTCCCAAAAGGAAAACCAAAAAGGTGCCTAAAAGTGTGAGGCCCTGAGTTCAATCCCCAGTACTGAAAAAATAAACATACCAAAGTTATAAAGGGCTGGGGATATGGCTCAGTGGTATAGCACCCTGGGTTCACCCCCCAGTACTGCAAAAACAAGAACAACAACAACAACAAAATACAAGTTGGAAGGAATAATAAATGTACATGTAGCACAGCTTCTGCCTATGCTTCTTAAGAGCAGCTCTCTGATTGACCTCCCTGAGGTTGGTGAAAACAGCTGTGGCCTGTACTCTTGTTGCTGGGCAGGAGGGCCCAGTGTCACGGTCCTCAAACTCAGGAGGTGGTTTGCTGAAGGAAACAGGTCTATTTGAAGCTGGCCAGAGGACGATGGAGAAGACTTTATCTCCATCTTTGGGGTCTCAGGGGAACGGGCAGCTTTATTAGGAGGAGGGGGTAGAGGAGGCAGCAGGCAGGACTCAGCCAGGCTGTGCCAGCCTGCTCACACCTTCATTCTTGGAAGAAGGCAGTTTCCGAGGCAGAGCAGCAGCTGCTGAGCTTGGATCCTCTAAGAGGGCCCAGCAGTGGGCATCCAAGGGCTCCTGCTGCGGAGCTGCTGGGACTGCCAGGTCCCTCTTCTCTTTAGCTCCGTTGCCACCCTCCAGCCACGCAGCAGAGGTGGGAGGGAGCCACGTTGTGTTGGTCCTTGTTTGAGTGTTGTCTCCTGTTGGAGATGTAGTTGTCCCTCCTCGCCACCTGGATCCTGGCCTGGTAACCTTGGGCCCAGAGACTGCCCACGGCCTCTCCATGAACTCCCTGGTTGTGTGGTAGCAGCCCTGCGTGTGTTTAGGCTGCTTCTCCTCAGCTTGCAGCCAGCTGCTCCTCTGTGGCTGCAGGGGCACACACAAGTGTCAGGCCTTTTGCCGGCCAGACAGACCCTGGGGCCACCCCTTCCTGGCCTGGCCAGGGGGGTGGGTGCACTCGCTGTGAGCTCAGGGGCCCTGATGGGGCACAGCGCTCCTCAGCCCCTGTGTTGCCCACACCGAGTGCGGTTGGGATAGCTTTTGGGGTGTGGTTCTCTAATGGGGGTTCAAGCTTTGAGGTAGCCAAATGGACTGTCTGAAGTCTGCTTCTGAAGTGAGGCTAAACTGTCTTGAGGCAAGTGAACTATAGGTTAAGCTCAAGCTAGTTGGGTGGGTGGCCATGCCCATAATCCTGGGGACTACAGGTTCCAGGCCAGCCTTAGGAACTTAGTGTCAACATAAAAGCAAAAAGGGCTGGAGCTCAGGTGGAGCACCCTGGGTTCAATCCTCAGTACCAAAGAGAGGGAGCAAGAGACACAGTGATGGGTCTGGGGGAGGCTTGCCACTCAGGCAGGAAATCGGGTAAATGTAGGGTTGCTCCCTTTGAAGCTAGGTGGTGATACTTCTGATGCCCTGTGGCAGCAAGGCTTAGGCTGATACCTTGAGTTAGGCGATGTTTATCTCAATGTGATGTGAGCTGTGGGCCGTCCCTCGATGTCAGTTAGTCTGAGAGCCTGGGAGAACAATGTCTTCTGCTGCGGCCAGGTGTACAGGAGGCAGAGGGAGGTGGGAGGCTGCTGGGGTGGTAGAGGCTGAGGAGAGCCACTGTGGGCTCTGTATTCTTTTTTTGGGGGGAGAAAGAGGGACAGTGAGAGAGAGAACCAGTTTCATGTAGTTTTTCATGTGACTTTCGTTGCTCTGATACTCTGTTGTGTACCTGGTTCTGGGGTTGGAACCCGTGTCCTTGTGCATGTCAGGCAAGCACCTTAACTGCTGAGCTACCGCCACAGCCCCTGGCTCTGTGTTCCTAAGGAGGGCTGTATCATGGGGAGGGAGTTGCCAGCAGAATCTAACTACTTGCTCCTGGGTCCCTGGTGCTGGGCAGGGTCCAGAGCAGCCCAGCACCTCCTGTCCTCTAGTTGCTGGGAGCCCAAGTTTTAGAAGATTCTAGGACTGAGACTATGAATGTCTGCTTAAAATTCCTATGGCTCTGTGTTTGTTTTGTTTTGTTTTTTTTTCTGCAGGAAGTTTTATTTATTTCTAAGGATGTTTCCTTGAATGTGAGGAATGAAGGATGATTTACTTATTTATTTATTTGGTTCTGGGATAGAAGCCAGGGGCACTCTTACCACTGAGCCACATCCCCAGCCCTTGAATTTTGAGACAGGGGTCTTGCTGAGTTGCCCAGGCTGGCCTGGAGCTTGAGGTCCTCCTGGCCCAACCTCCTGAGGCGCTGGCATTACAGGTGTGCCGCGCCGTGCCCAGCCCACTGCTGGAGTTATTTAGCCTGGATTTTCTGTTTAGTAAGAAGGATGTGGGATTCTGCTTTTGATTTGTCTGCTGTGCACGTGTGGGTCACTCTCTCTTCTCTTCCCACAGAGTCTGTAGCAGCGGCCACACCAAAACTTCCCGATGAACAACCGGAAGGAAGATATGGAAATCACGTCCCACTACCGGCACCTGCTTCGTGAGCTCAATGAGCAGAGGCAGCACGGGGTCCTGTGTGACGCGTGCGTCGTGGTGGAGGGCAAGGTCTTTAAGGCCCACAAGAACGTACTGCTCGGGAGCAGCCGCTACTTCAAAACATTGTACTGCCAGGTGCAGAAGACGTCCGACCAGGCCACTGTCACCCACCTGGACATCGTCACGGCACAGGGCTTCAAGGCCATCATTGACTTCATGTACTCCGCACATCTGGCCCTCACCAGCAGGAATGTCATCGAGGTGATGTCCGCCGCCAGCTTCCTTCAGATGACGGACATCGTGCAGGCCTGCCATGACTTCATCAAGGCCGCGCTGGACATCAGCATCAAGTCAGATGCCACTGATGAGCTCTCTGAGTTCGAGATCGGCGCCCCAGCTGGCAGCAGCACCGAAGCGCTGATCTCAGCTGTGATGGCTGGTAGGAGCATCTCCCCCTGGCTGGCTCGGCGCACAAGCCCTGCCAATTCATCCGGAGACTCAGCCATCGCCAGCTGTCACGAGGGGGGCAGCAGCTACGGGAAAGAGGACCAGGAGCCCAAGGCCGACGGCCCCGATGACGCATCCTCACAGCCCCTATGGCCTGGAGATGCAAGCTTCGGGCCTCTGCGCATCAAGGAGGAGCAGGTCTCGCCCTCTCATTATGGAGGGAGCGAGCTCCCTTCTGCCAAGGACAGTGTGATGCCTGGCGCCATCCCAGAGCAGGCTGCTGGCGACGGCTGGCAGACCACTGGCCGGAGGAAGAACCGGAAAAACAAAGAGACTGTGCGGCACATCATGCAGCAAGTGGAGGAGGGCAGCCAGGCCGGCTCCCCTGCGCCCTCCTTCCTCCCCACTCCAGGGTGGCCCTTCAGCAGCCGAGACTCAAGTAAGCCCCTCCTTGCAGCAGGTGGTTCTGTTGGTGTTGGTGGCCCCTGGCTGTGGGGGGAATGGCGCTCTGCTGGCTCACGCAGAGAATCAGGGCAACCATGGGGGAGGGGTCCCACCTGCCCCTTCCCATCAGTACAGCATGGTCCCCACACGTAGGCTGCCCAGGGGATGGTCTGGGGCTGTAGCTGGAACAGCAGGGAGATATATCTGAAGGGAATGTTGTGCTGCTTCCTCTTGTGCATGGTGACTGAAGGAGTCATCAGAGTGCCTGACAACTGCCTGGAGAAGCTGTGGCCGAGCCTCCCAGCATGGAGGAGTGCTTCCTGTTTGCACAGGGCACTTCCTTAGGTTAAGCCAGCATGAGGGCTGCACTGTGCGAAGCCCCTGTGACCATATAAGGCCCGCTGCCCTGCTTTCCAGGGCTCTGGCCTCAACCTACATGGGAGTGTGGCGTCCGTCCCCCAGATGGACAGACCATGGCTTGATGTTCTCAGAGCACCCAGAAGTAGCCTCGGCTTCTGCCTCATGCCCTCCGAGTGGCAAGTGGGCTCAGCTGCCCTTCCTCCTGGGTGTGGGCCATGGCCGGGCCAGGGAGGGTAGTGACCAGAGCACGGGGGTAGGTCTTTTGGCCAGTGCCCACCAGGGGAGGCCCTGCCTGCCAGGATGGTTAGAAATGACCCTGGGAAGGGGCTGGAGCAGTGGCTCAGCCATGGGAACGCTCGCTTGCCTGGCATGTGTGAGGACCCGGTTTCAAACCCAACATCACATACACAACTAAGTGTTGGAGAAACAAAGTCCAGATGGAAAAATAAATAAAATTGATTCTTTCTCTCTCTCTCCCCCTCTGTTCCTCTCTCTCTTAAAAAATTAATTAATTTAAAAAAGAAGAAGAAAGAAATGACCCTGGGAGTATGCGTGTGGACAGAGGTGTTCAGGGAGCAGAGACTGTGGAGTCCAAAGTCCTGAAAGGTGTGACTGACACTTGGTGTGCTTGTGTGCCAGTAGGGAGGGCTGCCTGCCCCGCTGCCTGGAAAGCCTCTTGGGGCTTCTCCTGACCTTGACTGAGGCACAGGAGCTGGAGTGAGGCTGTAGGGAGGCTCTCTGAGGGCCCCTTGCCTGACAGAGAAGCCACTCCCCAATGCCAGGGCTTTCTTTTTGCAGTAAAACGCACACAGTGTAAATGTCACAATGGCCACTCTCATGTGCCCAATTCACTGGCATTGAAATTAATCCACAGTGTTGTGTGTCCTTGCTACTAGAGAACATTTTTCTCTGTGTGTTGGGGATCTCTAGGCAGGCATTCTACCCCAAGCCACATCCCAGCCCTGTAGTACTCTTTCATCACCCCAAAGAGAAACTCTGTATCCATCGAGCAGTAAGTCCCCTGCCAGGGCACTCTGGCTCTCACTGTGTCCTGCCTCCCGCACTGAGTCTCTAGTGCAGGCTAGAACACTTTACCGTGTTCAATGAAAGTCTGTTTAACTCAGGGTTTCCCTGCTCTGTGGTGTGGTGGGACATCCTGGGCACCCTGAGCAGGTCCCTGGTTTCAACCTACGGGATGCCAGTGGCACCTGTCCCCAGGGTGAGACAGTGCAACTGTCCCAGAGAAGGCCCCTCACTGTTGTCACTGAACTGAACGGGATCTGGTCAGAGTTGCTCATTTCCCTACTGGCTGTGTCTGCAGAGATACCCGAGGCAAGAGACTGGGATGATGACATCACATCTGCTCCTAGCTTTGCATACAATCTTCCACCAGCTCCCACCAAAGCTTCTGGAGAGTGACAGGTCCCATTAACCCCATGGGCACAGCATGACATGCAGACACCCACTGTGTGTGCTGTGTGTCCCCTGCAGGTGACTTGCTGGGGTCTTTATGTCCCAGAGCTGTTGGCAGGTTAGGGACAGCATGCCCCTTGTGTCTGCCTGCTGCGTGTCTGCCTGCACTCGCAGAGCTGAAGGGGTTTTCAGATTCCATTGAGTGACTGTGACTGTTGCTTTCCTCTGCGTCCTAAACCCTTGGGTTTCCAAGGCAAATCTGGGAGAGGATGCTGAGTGCCAAGGCTTGGACATGAGGTGTGGGCTGGGACATGGGACATGGTGGCCAGGTGTTCCTGGGCTGCTGTCCTTCACTTTGGCCCCCAGGCTGGAATTTGGAGGTATAAGTGGTGTCCCTGAGGGAGGCCAGTGTCCACTGAAGAGCTGCTGCATCATAGAGAGGACTCCCCTCTCCTTCCACTTGCAGAAGAGGCTTGTGCCAGGTGGCTGCTGCAGATAACCTGGGCATCAACACGGACCTCAGACACCCAGCCCTCCTGCCAGGGCCACTCAACTCTACTGGTGGGACTCCTGGGACCTGTTAGCTCTTAGTGGTTTCCCAAGCAGAAGGTCATGCTCTGACCTAGCAGCCTCGAAGATAGCATGCACTATGGTTCACCTTCCAGCCACAACGCTGGCTTGTGTGAGAGGGCCTAGGAAGTTACATTAGGAAGTGCAGAATGTCTCCACTCTGCAGTCACATGATCACAAAGGCAGGACTTCAGGCCAGGTCTGCAGAGGGCGATGTTCCCAGTGGTGGCTGGTGAGGCTCTGCGAGGTGGATGTGTAACTGCTAACTCAGGACTGGTGAAGGAGCAGCCCCACTCCCATCCAGATATCCACACTTGTTCCTAAAGTATTCTGCAAGAAGGAAGTCCTGCGAACAGGGGATAGTATCACACTCCTATAATCCCAGCAACTCCAGAGGCTGGGGCAGGAGGATCACAAGTTCCAGGCCAGCCTGGGCAACTTAGCAAGACTCTGGGTCAAAATAAAAGGGCTGGGATATGGGGATGTAGCTCAGTAGCTATGTGCCCCTGGATTCAAATCATCCCCCTGCAAAAAAAAAAAAAAAAAAAAAAAGAATAAAGCCTGGTAGCTAGGGTAAAACTGTGGGTTTTATGGAGGATATGTTTGTGCTGAACTTCTGTAATGTTCAGTAACACTGGAACTGTACATACTGGGACTTTTGCCATCACAGGGGGTCCACAGAACTTCCCAGCTGGTAGATGGTCCCTCCCTGGAGCTCCACACCACCCCTGTCCTGGCAGCCTCCTCTCCTGCTTGGGGAGGGGAATGGGCAGATGGTGCCAGCTCCCAGGACCGGGCTCCTCTTGTCCTTGGTAAGGTCCAGCCTCCTTTCTTGGGGCCCAAAGTTTCTGTCTGCAACTCTCCTCAGCCTGGTGGGGCTCACTGCTAGGGATGAAGTGGCAAATGCCAGAGGAAAGTCCTGAGGTAGGTGTGCCCTTCACCTCTGCCAGAGCCAAGGAAGACATGACCCAGATCACACAAAGGCATAGACAGCTGTGGACCTTTGGGTTTCTCTCTGTGTTGTGTGGAGTGCAGGTTCCAGAAAGCAGCTGTAGATGGAAAAGGCTCACCTGAGCCAGGTGTAGCCTCAAAGCCTGGTTGGACTGGAGGGCTCACCTGAGCCAGACGCAGCCGCAATAGGGCCTAAAGGGCTCTTGTGAGCTGGGCGCAGCTTCTGCCTTCTGGGAGAGGAAGCACTGATGGAGCTGAGCGCAGAACAGGAAGGTGAAAACAGGAGCCAACTGCTCCCAGGCCAGAGGGATCTGCCCTGCCAAAGGGGCATGTGCTTGACATGGGAGCAGGAGGACAGGCCACTGCTTGTGCTGGTTGAGCCGAGGGTCCAGTGGGGTGTGGCATCTGGCCTAGGGTGGGCTCAGCCTCAGCATCCACTCTGGTGCCTTTGATTGAGCCATGGGGGTTTCGCTGCCTGTTTGTCCCTGCGGGCTGAGCTCGCTTGGAAGTGCCTGTCTGCAGCACTGGCTTTTCTAGAAAACTGAGTTCATAAAGGGCGAGCCCAGAAGGACTCTTGTGCACGGTGGCCCAGCGCCCCCTCCCCTGGGTATTCTTCAGATGAGGAACAGAGGCAAGGTTGTGGGCTCGTGTGCTCACATAGGGGCACCTGGCAGAGCTGGGAGGATGCATTGCCCTATCCAGAAAGCCTGCTAGCTGCCTAGGGTACGTGCAGCCAGGGCTGAGGAGGGGGCAAGCAGGCCTGCTGTGAGGCCTCCCGGCCCACCACTGGCCCGCAGTCCATCCAGCTGAGCAAGGCTGCCACCTTCCGCACAGTTGGGTTGGTGGATTAGGATGGTTACCCTTGCAACACCTAGTGGGAGTGGCTTTTGTTTTGTTTTGTGATACTGGGGATTGAACCTAGGGCTTCCTGCATGCCAGAGAAGTGCTCCTCCACTGAGCCACATCCCTAGAACTTTTAATTTTTTTATTTTGAGACTGAGGCTTGCTAAGTTGCAGAGGCTGGTCTTCAATTTGCAGTCCTCTTGCCTCAACTTCCCAAGTGGGATTACAGGTGTGGCCACCACTCCTGGCCCATTTGAAAACTTGTGTCACCGCTTTCTTCAAAAACTTTTGAGGAGGGGCTGGAGCGGTAGCTCAGCAGTTTCGGCACTTGCCTGGCAAGCACGAGGACCAGGGTTCAAACCCCAGCACCACGTATACAACTAAGTGTTGGAGCAACTGAGGCCATGTGAAAAACTAAATAAAGTTGTTTCTCCCTTTCTCTGTCTCTCTCTCACTGTCCCTCTCTAAAAAAAACAAAACAAACCATGAGCCCCCAAATAAACTTTTCCTCCTTAAAACAAAAAACAAAACAAACAAACAAACAAAAAAAAACCTTGCAGGTTGGGATGTAGTTCAGTGGCAGAGTGCATGCTTAGCATGTGTGAGGCCTTGAGCTTGATCCTCAGCCCTGGAAAATATAAATGAAGTGTATTTGGTTTTTGAGAGAGAGAGAGAATGAGAGAGTCAGTTTTATTTATTTTTTTTCATCTGTTTTTTGTTTTTCTGACACTTAGCTATGTATGTGGTGCTGAGGTTCAAACCCAGGTCCTTGTGCATGCCAGGCAAGTGCTGAACTGCTGATCCAATCCTCCAGCCTATAAACAAAATTTTTTGAAACAGGTGTGCCATATGCGCAAAAGAAATGCACATCCAGGTGCCCAATCCTCTGGTGTGGCCAGCACCCCCACATGCATGCTGGGACCCTTGACCCCCACAGCTGCCCAGACCACTGGCGTGGCCAGCATCCCCACATGCATGCTGGGACCCCTGACTCCACAGCAGGCCTTGGGTCAAGTTCAAGTTCTGAAGCCAGTTGGTGGCTGGCTGCCCTCCTGTCCCAGGCTTTGTCTTCTCCTGGTGAGCCTCTGCTTCCTTGAACATGGAGTACAGGGTATGAGCACAGTGCAGGGTGGTTTGAGCTGCCACCAGGTGCCACCAGGAGCCCAGCCTTACCATGTGGTGCTGTGGTGTGCATGTTTAGGTGCAGTGCATGCTGCCTGCAGCACAGGGCATGTGGCAGCTGCTGTAACATACGGCATGCTTACTCATGGAGCCTGCTGGTCTCAGGAGTCCAGGATGGTCCTCAGGACTGCACAGCCTCCCAGGGAGCATTCTGACCTTGCCCCTGCCAGCTTCTGGAGACCACTTCACCCCTTGGCTCATGGCCACAGCACTCTGCTTCCATCTTCACGTCCCCTTCTCTGACGCTCCTGCTGCCTCCTCCTGCTATTCAGGGCCCACATGGATGACAGGGCATGTCACCATCTCAAGATCCCTGTCAGTCATATCTGCAGGGTTCCTTTGCCACGAAAGGTGCCAGCGTCACTGGCTCTGGGGATTAGGACGTGGCGTCCTTACAGTGACAAGGTGTGCTTGCAGTGGAAGTGTACTCCTTTTTCAGTTTTTTTTTTTAAGAGAGAGGGACAGTAAGAGAGAGAGAGAATCAGTTTTATTTAGTTTTTCATGTGGCTTTCATTGCTCCAAGACTCGTTGTGTACGTGGTGCTGGGGTTTGTACTCAGGTCCTCGTGCACACCAGGCGAGTGCTGTAACCACTGATCCACGGCTCCAGTCCCGCTTTTTCAGTTTTGGGGATGTAAAATCCTCTGCAGATTCACGTGTGCTATTAGAATATTTTCTTTTTTTTAACCTCTAAATTTGTGATGGAAAATACTCACACTCAGAGAGAAGCCGAGGAAACAGTGTGTGTGCCTGCTGCTGGGCCCGGGGTTCTTTTCCTTTTTGCTTTTTTTTTTTTTTTTTTTTTTTTTTAAAAGAGAGAGGGACAGTGATAGAGAGAATAAGTTTTATTTAGTTTTTCATGTGGCTTTTGTTGCTCTGACACTTATTTGTGTACATGGTGCTGGGGTTTGAACCCACATCCTTGCATGTGCCAGGCAAGCGCGGTAACTGCTGAGCTACCACTCCAGCCCCCTCGTTCTGCTTTCTTCCTTATCCATCCATGTTCAGTACACTCAGGATGGTAGACAGCAGTGTACTTTGTCCCCAACATGCCAGGCTTCTGTGCCAACAGAGATCAATGCATTCACATTGTTAGGTAAGTTTTACATACTAGCACTACCAGTCTTAAATGCACAGTTTGGTAAGTCTCGGCAAATGTGGGTCCCCGAGCCCACCAAGGGGTAAGTAGATGGTCTCCCAGGAAGCCCCATGGTGGCCAGTTGGTCCTGTCTGTCCTGGATTGTTTTTGCCTGTGTAGCTGATGCCCCTTGAGGCAGGGTTTCTTGTATGCATCGGTGTGTGTGTGTGTACACGGATCTGAGCCTGATGTTGCACCTTCTGTCTTTATCTTGGTGTCAATGCCATGGTCTGGGTACCCTGCCCTTCATTTCTTCAGTCTGTGGTGACTGACATCAGAGGCATTGCGGTTTTTTCTTTTTTGGCAGTATTGGGCCTTGAACCCAGGGGTGCTCTACTACAGAGCCACATCCCCAGCCCTGTTTATGTGTGTGGGACATTGGGCCCTTGGTTCTAGCTTCTCAGCTGCTCACAGAGCGCTTTCCTGAAGCTCCTGGCTCTTCCTTCTGCCTGTGAGCAGCGGCTGTCGTTGGCGAAAATCTTGTTCTGAGCTTGGTGTCCTCTGCTGCTCTCCTTGGGAAAGCGTCCACTCCAGCCCTTGCCTGTCCATCCTTGCCATCCTTCACCAGGTATTTCTAGCAGACATTTCCTCTTAGTCGTTTGCTCATTTTCCATTTAATGGTATCCACCGAGGAGTAGTTTCAACTGTGATGAAGTTCTGTTTGCCAACCTCTCTCTTTGGCTCATTCTCCTTGGGTCCTAAGAACTCTGTCCAACGTCGCAAGACTTCTCCTGTGTGTGTGGGGTTTTCCTCTAGTAGTTTTGCATATTGAAGTGCAGGACGTTGCTCTGAGACTGAAGTTGGGTCATGTAGGTGGTGTGAGTTTGACTTAGGGTTTGCTTTTCGCCTAAGATTATGCAGGTGTTCCAATGCCATTTCAGAAGTACCAGCCTTTGCCTGTTGGCTTGTCTGGCTGAGGGGATAAATACGTTCACGGCCCCCTCTACATCAGGGACTCGAACGTCACAGGCTTTCTCTCATGGGGGTCCCAGTACCAGCACTCTGTAGATACTGAGGGACAACTATATGTAGGAGATGGGGGAGAATCTCTCAGATGATGTGAAAACTTTTTGATAATTATAAATGAGGAAACAGTTTTAATTTGGATAACAAAACATGACAGTAGAAATTAAGAGTCAATTTTGAAAGCTCACAAGGTCGGGGGTGACATTTCGGATGTAGTGCATTTTCTGCGTAGTGACTTGGGCTCTTGGTGGCAGGAAGCAGGAAGGCTGATGCTGAGTGCTTCCAGGTCTGCAGTGTGCCGTGGCTGCCTGTGGCCAGTGACAGGCTGCACTCACATCCTTGGACTGCAGTGGGCAGTTGGAGAAGTCCAGAGGGAATATGCTCCTGGCTTCCACAGCACCTTGTGCTCCTTCCTCCAGGACAGCGTGAGGGTCTTACTCCCACCCTTGTGTGGCCCTACATGTTCTTTCCTGTCCCCAATTTGGACCACCACCAAATGATGCAGTCCAATCTTTTGAAAGGTCCGATTGTGCTGGGGACTTCTTTCTAGCTGAAGTTAGTTCATTTCAGTACTGAGGATTGAGCACAGGTCAGCCTTACTACTGAGCGACATCACTAATCCTTTCTGTTTCTATCTATTTTGAGATGCTTAGGGCCTTGCTAAGTTGTCCAGGCCGGCCTGAAACTTGGCTCCTTCTGCCCCAGCCTCCCAAGCAGCTGGGACTGCAGGTGTGTAGACCTCCATGCCTGGCTGCAGCTGGAGGTTCTAGTGAGCTGTTTCTTAAGCTAGTTGTCTCCTACGCAGGAAGACCTCCACTGCAGGCCACTTGGCCTTCATGGTGGCCCTTGACGCTCAGTGTCCACATCTTCAGTCCTGTTTGCTGCATTTATTAAGAAAGCTGTCTCTGTCCGGAGGTGATGAGGGCCCTGCCCCTGGCTGTGCCCTGGGAAGGATTCGCTCATGGCCCCTCCTCTTGCAGGGATCTTCCCTCCTGATTGCACTACCAGCTCCTCTTCCGTGTGGAGGCACCATCTCCTCCCACTGTGGCATTGATGCGCCAGCACAGCTTCCTGGTGACCTGGTGTCTGCTGGCTCTGTGGTCTGTCCCCACTGTGACCCAGCCCTGGGCTGTGTGGAAGTAGGGGTGTGGGGTCTCCCAGACCCCCCTTGTCTCCCTAGGGAAAAGGACACTCACAGAAGCAGACACCGCGGGACAGACAGCAGCAGGCGCAGGGTCAGGGCCTGCGCAGGTGGGGCTGAGTGGGGGTAGGGTGAGGTGGAAGGAGTTGGGTGGGGAGGGAGGGCTGTAGTGCAGAACTCGAGAGCCTTGGGGGGGCGTCTGAGAGGAGAGGACATCCCCAGGGGGCCTCAGGGGTGCCACACACAGGCCAGGGACATCAGAGGCCAGCGCACGCGTCCCTGGGACCCCACACTGCTCAGGAAGGTGTGTCAGCCTGAAGCTGTGGGCTGGGTGTGGAGACTGGGAGGCAGCAGGGCTTTCTTGTTCTTTCCTCTCTCTTTTTCTCCCTTTTCTCCATTTATTTGTTCAAAAAATATTTACTGAGGATATTTCCATGGTCCAGGCACTTGGGATTCACAGAGTCCCACCTGCCTTGGAGAAGCATAACAACAGCAGAGCCTGTTCTGGGAAGAGATGGGTGGGAAACATGGAGGCCTGACTGGGAGCCTGACAGGGCCAGCTGAGCACAGACCATGGTACCATGGGGCTCCTGGAGGCACACGCAGGAGCGTGCATGTGTGAGAGTGAGGCTGTGTGTGCCTGTGCGCAAGTGTGTGTGAGCTCATGTGCACATGCGAGCCTGAGCCTGTGTGCCCGTGTGCAAGTGTGTGATTTCATGTGTGCAAGCGTGAGCCTGTGTGTGCCCATGCACAAGTGTGTGAGCTCACATGCACATGCGAGCATGAGCCTGTGTGCCTATGCGCAAGTATGACTTCATATGTGTGAGCATAAGCCTGTGTGTTCCCGTGCACAAGTGTGTGTGAGCTCACGTGCACATGCGAACATGAGCCCATGTGTGTCTGTGCACAAGTGCGAGCTCATGTGAACATGTGAGCGTGAGCCTGTTTGCCCTTGCGGAAATGTGAGTGTGACTTCACGTGTGTGAGTGTAGTCTGTGTGTGCCTACATGAAAGTGTGCACACATGAGCATGAGATTATATGCCTATACACAAGTGTGTGTGAGCACATATGCATGTGTGAGCATGAGCCTGTGTGCCTATGTGCAAGTGTGTGACTTCACATGAGCTAGTGTGAGCCTGTGTGTGCCTGTGCACAAGTGTGAGTTCATGTGCACATGTGAGCATGAGCATGTGTGAGCACGCATGCTTGTTTATATGAGCATGCACGTGAGCTCATGTGTTTTTACATGTGAGTGTGTGATCCTGTGTGTGGTCAGAACATCCTGAGGCATCAGTGTACAGTGCTTGTCTAGAGCCAGCCCCTTCTCAGGGACTTGGGGTGGCTACCTGAGGCTGCTCTTGGTCCTCCCCCAGGTGCATCTGCTCTGCTGTGGAGACTCAGTGCACATGAAACCATATAAGATGTGTGCACAGAAAGTGCCCGTGCAAGGTGGTGGTGTATGGAGCTGCTGGAAGAATTCACTGGGACGTAGAGTAGTCAGCAGTGCGTGCTCGAAACTGTCTTCCCTGGGCTCGTCACTCTGTGGGCTTTTATGTTGCCTGTGTGTGTGCTGGGGATGAACTGGAGCCCTCATGCCTTATGCGTGATAGGAAGTGCTCTGCCCAGAGCCACAGTCCTGCCCCGGTTACTTAATCTAACTACCTACCTGCTGGATAGTTGAGTCCAGGGGCACTCCACCACTGAGCCACATCCCCAGCCCTTCCCGTTTTTTATTTTGAGACATTCAGCCTGGCTGAATTGGCCAGGCTGGCTTCATGATCCTCTTGCCTCAGCCTCCTGAGTCGCTGGGATGACTGGTGTGTGCTCCCCCAGCTTGGTTCACACTGATGGGTGCACTGGGGGCTGTGTCCCCACGTCCTGGCAGCACTTGCTGTGCTCTGGTTTTTGGAATACCACCCTTGTGGGTGCAACTCTGTATCTTGTTGTGCTTTTGATTTGCACTTCCTGGGTGGCTAGTGATTCTGGGCATCTTGTTTGTGTGCTTCTTGGCCATTTGCATGTCCTTGGACAAACATCTAGTCAACCCTAGTGTCCATTTATAGCTGTCTTTTTATTATTGAGTTGCAACAGTTGCTCGTACATGCAGTCTAGATAGTTTCTTTCTTTCTTTTCATTTCCTTTTTTAAAGACGGAGGAGAGAGAGTTAATTTTATTTTTCCACCTGGCCTTTGTTTCTCCAACACTTAGTTGGGTATGTGGTGCTGGGGTTTGAGCCAGGGTCCTTGTGCATCCCAGGCAAGTGCTTTACTGCAGAGCCACTGCTCCAGCCCCTGGATAGAATTTCTTTTTTTTTTTTTTTTTTTTTAAAGAGAGAGGGACAGTGAGTGAGACAGAGAAAGAGAGAAACAATTTTATTTAAATTTTCACATAGCCTTAATTGCTCCAACACTCAGTTGTGTACATGGTGCTGGGGTTTGAACTCGGGTCCTCGTGCTTGCCAGGCAAGCGCCGAAACCGCTGAGCCACCGCTCCAGCCCCTGGATAGAATTTCTTATCAGAAGATGACTTCAAAATATTTTCTCCTGGTGGCTGGAGCGGTGTGGCTCAGTGGTTACGGCGCTTGCCTTGCATGAGCGAGTATGCGAGTTCAAACCCCAGCACCATGTACATAGAGAAGTCTCAGAGCAATGAAGGCCACATGAAAAACTAAATAAAGTTGTTTCTCGCTTTCTCTCTCTCTCACTGTCCCTCTCTCTTAAAAAAAAAATATATATATATATATATATATATTTTTTTTTTTTTCCTCCTGTTGAGCAGGTTGTATTCTCACTTTTTTCTTTTCTTTTTTTTCTTTAAGAGAGAGAGAATCAGGACCTTAACAGTGGTTATGGTGCTTGCCCAGCATGCGCAAGTACACAGGTTCAAACCCCAGCAACCCACGTACACAACTAAGTGTCAGAGCAATGAAAGCCATGTGAAAAAACTCAATAAAAATGGATTCCCTCTGTCTCTCTCTCTTTCTCTCTCTCTTAAAAAAAAAAAATGAAACTACTGGCGCATGCTTCACACTCCCCCATACTTTAAAAAAAAAAAAAAGAGAATCAATTTTATTTAGTTTTTCCTCTGATTTTTGTTGCTCTGACACTTCACTGGGTACATGGTGCTGGGGTTTGAACCTAGATCCTTGCACATGCCAGGCAAGCACCGTAAACACTGAGCCTCCTCTCCAGCACTGTTATGTTTCTTTCTTTCTTTTTTTTGAGGGAGAAAGAGAGAAAGAAAGAGAGAATCAATTTTTTAATTTATTTTCCAACGTGGCCTTCGTTTCCCCAACACTTAGTTGTGTATGAGGTGCTGGAGTTTGAACCCGGGTACTTGTGCGTGTCAGACAAGTGCTCCAAATTCTGAACCATTGCTCTAGCCCTGTTCTTACTTTCTTGAGAGCAGGTTTGGAAGCTCAGTGGCTCTGATTTTGATGAAGTCCAGCACTTCTGTTGTGTGGCTTATGCTTCCGCTGTGGTACCTAAGAACCAAGTCAAGGTTGCGTAGATTTCTCCTGAGTTGTGTGGCTGTAGCTCTGATGCTTGGCAGTCTTGTATGCATGCTGGGTGTTGCCTCTTCTCTGAGGAGGAGCCCTGCAACATGGAGCTCTGCAGCCAGAGCCTCAGCCCTGGGCACGGTCTGCGCCAGATCTGAGCCCCTCGTCCAGGGCAGGGCACACTGTTCTGAGTGGAGCTGCTGCCTGAGGCCCAGGCTGTGACTTTGCTGAATCATGTGGGCATGCCCTGGACGTGGGCTGGCAGGGTGGGGGGGTGGCGGATGTGAAGCACCACGGAGCCCTGGGTGTGTGCCCAGTGCTGGGGCTGGGTTGGCATCTTGCTGCCCACGTCAGTCAGCAGCTGAGCTGAGAGGCAGCACGTTGTCCTCCCCTAAATTGACTGCAGTTTCCACTGGGAGAATCTTGAAAATACCCACGTGTCTAACATGTACCTCCCCGACCTGCAGGTGCAGACCTGACTGTCGCCGAGGCCAGCAGCTCGGATAGCCGAGGCGAGAGGGCCGAGCTGTGTGCCCACATGGACGAGGGCCTCCTGGGTGAAGCCAGCTGCCTAGGCCCACCCCTCACCCCCGAGAAGGACGAGGCACTGCACCAGGCCAGTGCAGTGGCCGGCCTGCGTGCGGCACTCATGAGCCAGAGCAGCCTGCTGTCCCTCAAGGCCGACATGCTGGGGGACGATGGCTCCCTGCTGTTCGAGTACCTGCCCAAAGGCACCCACTCGCTGTCTCGTAAGTCCAGCCCCTGGCTTGTCGCTTTACCTGCCTTGGTTTCCATCACTAGGTCATGAGTGTCAGACCCTGAGACCACCGAGGATGAGGGTGGAACATTGTCACCAAGTGGCCAAGGTTCATGGTGGCCTCCTAGTCCCTCAAGGCCTTTTGGGAGGCTGCACACAGCCCAAACTGGCCTCTTGGCCTCCTGGTCCCCTAGGGCTCAGGGTGTGCTCAGGTGGCAGGAGGGAGCAGGGAGCATGGAGCCTGATGAGCTGTCTCCTCGCAGCTGTGGGTACAGCTGAGTGGGCAGAGGCCCCTCAGCTGCTGAGAGGTGTTCGCTCTTCAGCACTGATGCCTCAGGCAGTGCTTACTATGGCAAACACTCATCAAGGGTGTGAGAGCAAGTGAGGTCCCTGGTCCCCTCCATGGGGGACACACCCCCGGACGGGAGGCACTGGCTTGGGGTGGGTGCCCCAGATCACATGTACTGAGCCATGTCTTCACGTCGTGCGCAAGTGTCCCTGAAGGATGTAAAGGAGGAGCTGCAGTGGTCTCTGATGTGGGGCTTTGGGATGTGACCTTCACTTTATTTTTGTTTTTAAAAAATGGTGTTTCTACGGTTTTGGTTTCCTGAGCCAGCTATTGTTTTGAGACTGTGTTGGTGCAAGGGTTGTGCAGCTTGCCCGTGGCTAATAAAGACGGTGTGTGTGCTTTGTTCCCGCCTACCTCATCCGCAGCCGTGGGTGGGCCTGGCACCTGGATGGTGCACATTGCGGGTATGGGACGCACCGCTGGGCACATCTCAGGCCCCTCTCCTACATCTGAAGATGGCGCCATTTATACTGCTGACTCCAACCAAAATAGTGTCTGTGGAACATGGAAACAGTGTAGGCAGTGAGCGAGCCCTGGTGTGCGAGCCAGTGTGGCCCTGGCAGTTTTGCCCAAGAGTGGGATAGTGGGTGCAGATTTGCAAATGAAGAGAAACATGGACTTTGCAGGCACTGTGTGAAGTGCAGAGCGGTGGACACTCAGAGATGTTGGTGGTTGGTTCTGGAATGTTCCGGAGAAGCCGAGTTTGTTCCCTTGTTTCCATAGGACACCAGATCAGTGTGGCTGTACATGCAGCAGATGGTCTCAGCGCTGGGTGGTCACTGAGTACCTGTAAGAGGACTCAGCTTAAATTCTTCTTTAGCAGCAGACCTGGCACTCTGTCTGCAGCCTCTGCTCACTGCGTAGGTGCTCAGCAGGTGCCACAGGCTGTATGTGCAGGTGCTCGGCAGGTGTGTCCTCCTGCTGGGGCCAGAAGATACCAGACAAGCCTGGGTTACTCCCCTACCTGTGGTGGCCTGAGAGTGCTGAACGCATCATCTGGAGTACTGTGAGCCAGTGATTCCCCTGCAGAGCTGTGGGCCTTGTGCTCCTGCCTCCCTGGAGGAGGCCTCCAGACTCCTTGAGGCTCAGGGCTGTGGCTTGGAGCCAGAGCAGGGCTGTAGGCTTTTCTTGCCCTGTGGCTGCGGGCCAGGCCCAGGCCAGGGGCATCTGGAGGGCCGCTGCGGCTCCATCTGTTTAGGCTTAGAGAATACTTCCTCACACTGTTTAAACAAGGAATCCAGGGCCTGAACTTGACTCTGGATCAGTGCTGGGCTTTTGCACTTGGCGAGGCAGCCACCATTTATCTTGGACCACCCATCAGATATGCTCTCGAGGCCCACGGCTGTGTGCTGCAACTCTCTATGCCAGAACCCTCTATTGACATCATCCTACTCCTGGGGGAGAGACTCCTGCCCAGATGAGACACATGCAGAGACCCCTGCTGCTTGGGATCGCCCAGCTGAGGAAAACACCCAGCATGCACCTGTGTGAAGCCCCTGGTCTCGTCCTGGCTAGACGTGCACCTGGGAACCTGGACAGTGCATGGAACCTGTTGGCTGGTGCTCACTCACTTGGGTGAGACGCACTTCCTGTGTGCCCAGAGCTGAGCCACCCAGGCAGTACACTGACCGCAGAGCCGAGAGCCCTCCACTCTTCCTCCACGCAGATTCCCAGTGAACATCCTGGCAGTGCCACATGGCCAAGAAGCCCCAGTGGAAATGTTGCTGTGAGGCCCATGCTCAGTGCCTCAGGAGCTTGGACCTGGCCTCCGTCTTCCCTCAGCCCCTCTGCAGCTCCACTGGTCCTTGAAGGTGAACCAAGGCATTAGCTTTTGCTCATGTCTATCCCCCTGGCAACTTGTGAAGCAGAATTGCTCACATTTAACTTACAGTGCTTTTTGGAGCCACTTGGGTGCCTGGGTGGAAAGACTTCTCAGGCTCACAAGGTCAAGGCCAGTTGGGCACACCACGAGACTTATCTCAAAACAATAATTTCTGTAACCTGTTCTGAGAGTTTCTTCCCTCAACAAGCACATTTGATTCACATGCAGCGGGTTAAGAACTCTGGTTCCTAAAGCCAAGATTGACGGCCGTCTCCACAGGCCTTTCCAAGTGGGGTCAGTGTGTGTTTTTGACCGTCATAGACTCAGCCCAGGTCCCACCCCCAAAGAGGGCTGATAGGACTGAGCTTTCCTTCCTGTACCTGAAACCACGGGGCTCTCCATGCAGGAGAAGGCCTGTGGGCTCCCCGCCTCCTTGAAGAAGCAGGTTGCTCTGGAAGAGCGGAACCATGCATTTGGATTTCGAGGTTAAGCAGACGCTCTTCCTTCCTGGGTCGCCCCAGCAGGGTGGCTTCGGGTGCTGGAGCTCTGGTGGCAGCTTGTCTTCAATGCGTCTGTTCATTGGGAATTAATGGCAGCCTTCCTTTCCAGGTGGCCGGTGACAGGTTGTCTTTGTAGCTGCTGGACGGGGACCAGGTGAGTGAGAGGGACATGTGTCAGCCATATAAGTCTCACTTGCCTTTCTCACGCCGCTGGTCTGTAACTTGTCTGTCTCTGGTTCTAGATTGGCGCCTCTGCTGACCTGGGTTCTGCCAGGACCCTTGTGGCCAGTATCCCTCCCACAGGCCTGTGAGGCCTCGCCCCTCCTGGAGTGGCTGTGCTGGGGTAGCTGTTGTCACTGGAAACTACTCTGGAGTCTCCTAGGGATCCCACAAATTGTCCCCGTGGGAACAGAGATGCTCTGCTGTGCAGGGTGGCTTCTGGGCAGGACAGGTCTCCAGGCACCTCCTGTGCCTTGTGCTAGGCTGGATTCTCCTGTTCTCGCCACAGCAGCTGGGCTTTGGTATCTAGGTCCCTGTGGCCATGTGGCTTTCTGATGCCAGCACTTGCCAGTGGGACAGGTACATAAAGCCCAGTTGAGTCAGGGCAGGCTTGGCGGGAGTGGGTTCATCTCCAGCTTCTAGGTGGACTGTGTGGGACAGGGACATCAGGAACAGAGGAGGTGTGCAGGGGCGGGAAGCCACCACCCATGGAAGTGGAGCCAAGCACCTCTGCTCATGATGGAGAGAAATCTGAGGATGCAGTCCAGCCAGGCCATCCAGGCATTTGCCTTGTGTGGAATCCCTTGAAATGTTGATGAGAATCGCTGGAAACTGGTAAAACCGCTCTTTGCAGAAAGGATGGCTTGTCTGCCCTGTCCATCCTGCAGGGTGCAGGGGATAACATCGGCTTTCTTGTTCAGAGCAGGGGTTCCCCTTTGTGGAGCCGTAGGCGGGCTCAGGAGGGTCCCGGGACAGCCAGGTGCCGTTGAGCAGGGTGGGCGGGTATCCGTGGGAAAGGTAACTACCCACCGACTGGTGGGCCACCACCTCCATCATGGCCAGGTTCCAGAGAACCTGAGAAAACGGTTTTGTGGTGAATGGTAAGAGGATAGGGGACATAGATAGCTCTTCCCTCTTTATTTTTTGTGCTACTGGGAACCCAGGGGTATCCTTCCACTGAGCTGCATCCTTAGCCCTCTTACAAACTTTTACTTTGGGACAGGGTCTTGGTAAGTTGCCCCTGCTGGCCTTGAACTTGGATCCTCCTGATAGCTGGGACCACCAGGTGTGCCACAGTCCCTGGTACCATTACTCTTCCTTGAAATCAGAATTTCAGTAATAAAAAAGTTAGTTCTGTCCGTAGGTCTGTTAGCGGCCACAGAACCGGCTACATCTGCAGACCCATTTTTCCCGGTGTTGCCACCACCCTCTCCACATGTGAACTGTGGCCCCCACGTGGAGCCAATCAGTTTACAGGGATCAAGACTACACTCACGTGGGCTGTGGGTTTGTTAATTTATTTTATTTTATTTTTAAAGAGAGAGGGAGATAGTGAGGGAGAGAGAGGATCAGTTTTATTAGCCTTTCCACCTGGCCTTTGTTCTCCACTTTGTTGTGTGTGGTGCTGGGGATTTGAACCTGGGTCCTTGCACACGCCAGGCCTGCGCCACAGCCCCTGGGTTGGCTGATTGTGTCTCACAGGTGAGGAAGCCTTGACTGTAGTCAGTAGTACCCATTTGTCGTCAGGCACTACTGAAAGTGTTCATTTAAAGAAAACTGGTTTGAAGAAAACTTGAACTAACAGGCACAGTGGCGCCTGGCTGGCCCTGGACCAGCCCTGCAGGCAGAGACTGCTGGGAGCACTGCCTCCACCCCAGACAGCACCACCAAAAGTGTGACCCACACAAATACAGAAGCACATCCAGGCAGCGCAGTCAATGGAGGCCTGGGCAACCAGTGCAGGGGATACTTGGAGGTGGCCCTGTGGAGTGGCGGGTGCTGCAGCCACTCTGGAGTCTCCAGGGCTGCAAATGTGGGAGCTGAGCGGAGCGCCTGTGCTTCTGAGCCCTCCATGGGCTTCAGGGTACCCACCACAGCAAGGATTCAGGGGCCAGAACCCCGAAAAGCAAGAAACCACAGAGCAGCCCCCAGATGTACACACAAGCCTTCAGCCCCTGAGCCACACAGGCACAGCCACACTGCAGGATTCCAGTGGGAATGTTCCGGAAGGCATGCAGTGTTTCCTGGGAGAAGGAGGAAGCGGAGGCCACCCCTGGATTGTGAAGAGAGAGCACTGGGTGAGACCTGGTCTCCAGCCCTGAAAGCCACACACCCCACCCTAGTTGTGAGAGAGAGGTTCATATTGTGGGTGCCTCGGGTTCTCCATTGGGTGTCCAGTGTGTGTCAGGTCACAGGACCCACTGACCAAGCCCCACCTGGAGCCTCGAGGGGCATCTCAGTCATCAGGTAAGCCCTGCAGATCTTCTGTACCTGGCAGCTTGAGAAGATCAGACTGGACATGGTGAAAGATGGAGAAGTCCAAGAGGGTTTGCAGCTGTGAGAAGCAATCAGCTAGAACTTTGGGAGTGAAAATATCTGGAGCTAGGAGTCCAAGGCTAGTTTGAGAGCAGTCTGAGCAAGGAAGGTGGCCAGTGAGCTGGAGGCGGATCAGTGGCCACCACCTGTGCCAGAGATCAGGGTAAAAGGAGCGGACATCTCTCAGAGGGGCGCAGCAAGGTGAGGATGGAGAGTGGAGAGATGGCTCCTGGGAATTCTCCAGAACCAATGGAAGACATCAGCATGTCCAGAAACCAGCAAAGGACCACGGAAGGCAGCTCCCAGCACTGCTGACCTCCAACCAGGAAGGAACAGGAAGGAACAGGAACAGGAAGACACCAGAGCAGCGCAGGGAGGAGGCTTTGCTTGAGCGAGCAGCAATGCCAGCTGTCATGCCACAGCAGGGGCAGGTTGCAGAGTGGACCTGGCAACCCGGCAGAAACACTCATTGCAGTGCAGGGGCACAGAGAGCTGAGAGTGCCTAGGGCCCTGAGCAGGAGCAGCCCTCCCAGGGGAAGCTGGCTGAGGTCCTGCTCCGTGGCTGTGGTTCTTGTGGGATCTTGATATCAGTGGGACTGAGATGACAGCAGCATGCAGGGTGGAGGTCGGGCAGGGTGGAGGTCGGGCTGCTTGGCCGCCCACTCTTCATGCAGCCCAGTTAGCAGCTCACAGTTGGAGGCTTGTGAGGAGGAGCAGTACTGTGGACTGTGGATGAGGGCAGGAACCAGAGGGGTGAGGAGCATAGGAGCTTGGTGTTCTAGGACTATCTGTGTGCAGTGGCCATACCTGTAATCCCAGTGACTTGGGAGGCTGAGCCAGGAGGATGAGGAATTCAAGGAGACCTTATCTCTAAAAAGAAAAAGATAAAAAGGGCAAGGGATGTGGCTCATGGCAGAGCATTCCTGTGTTCAGTTCCCATCACCCCCCAAAAAGGGTGTCCAATCAATGGTGCACACGACATTCCTAGGTGTGTATGCTTCCAGTAACAGTTCATTGCCCTTCCAGGCGATGGGAAGAAGCAGGGACTAAGCTGGGAGCAAGTAAGCGAAGCTGTTATTATTTGCAGATATGATCATACGCATGGGAAATCCAAAGGATTCTGGAAACTGCTGGTCTGATGTGTACATTTGCTGAAGATGTTGGATTCAGAGTCAGTGTGGAAGTCAATTGTATTTCTATGTATGAGCCCCAAACATAAAGTTCCATGTGCCTAAGAGTAACTCAAGCCAAAAATGGGCAAGACCTGTACACAGAAAGCTAAAAATAATGCCAGAGAAATTAAAGGACATGCAATAGAGGGATACGTGTGCTCATGGAATAGAAGAGGGAAAGTCCTTACAGCCCCAGGCAGGGGCCAATGCCTAAATGTTTTGGAATGCAGGAGGCCCACGATAGGGATCTGAGGGTGCGGGAACTTGCCTTAGTTGGGTCTGATGAGGCACATGAGTGTAAGGGAGAGTGTGTCCCTCTCACTGGCCTGTGGAAGTAGGGGCAACAACAAAGTAGTCATTTTTTTTGTTTCCTGCAGTTCTGAGGATTGAACCCAGGGGTGCTTCACCACTGAGCCACAGCCCTTTAAAAATTTTTTTTTTTAAAATTTTGAGGTACTGTTTTAGCCTTTTTCACTGCTATGACCAAGAAACATGACAAGAATAATTAGAGGAGGAAAAGTTTATCTGGGATTCCTGGTTTCAGACGTCTCTGTCCACAGATGGCCAACTCCATTGCCCTGGGCCCAAAGTGAGGCAGAACATCATGGAGGAAGGGCATGGTGGAGGAAAGCAGCCAGGACTTGGCACCAGGAAGCAGAGAGAGAGAGAGAGAGAGCTCCACTCACCAAAGGCATACCCCATCGACCCACCCCTCCAGCCACACCTACCTTCAGTTGCCACTCAGCCAATCCCTACCAGGGGATTAACACATTGAGTAGGTTGGGCTCTCTTAGCCCATTCATTCCATCTCTGAACTTTCTTGCACTGTCTCACACATGAGCTGTTGGGGCCCCCACATATCGAATCCATAATAGATAAGGTTTCATTAAGTTGCTGAGGCTGGCCTCCAACTTGCAATCCTCTGATCCTTCTGCCTTGGCCTCCTGAGCCTGTGGGGGTATGGCCATGGCATCTGTGCCTGGCTGGCAAGGGTTTATTTGTGGTCTCCGAGAAGAACTAAGCAAAGGGGGCCTGCAGGCTTATGTCTGGGTAGCTTCCGTTAGCTCTGGGGTGCAGGGGCTGCCCCTGGTGGCCTGGCCCCTGCCCCAGTGACTAGAGTAGAGGCAGTAACCCCCAAACATGAATGTCCCCAAGGGGAGGTGTGGAGTGAGGACTCCACCTTTCTGCTTTGCCCATGAGAGATGTTCGGAAAGCAGGTTTGGCCAGCCCCAGGGGCAGCCGAGCGGAGGGTCAGCAAGACCCCTGGTGAGGAGCTTGATTCTGAAGACAAAAGTCACACAGCAGTTGGCAAGGCTGCAGAACTGCTGCGGAGACCCTGGACTGGGGCTGACGTCTGTGGTGGCCACTCGTGTGTTCAGCCTGCAGTGCTGAGTGGACTAGACATCCATCTGGAGGAAAGATGAATCCTGCCCCTGCCTCTCACCAGGCACAGGAATCAATAGGAGATGAGCCATGAACTCTTGAAACTTGTTTGGCCACATACATGGTACGTGTGATCCAGAATTTTCCTCTTTTGGGCATCGGTCTGACTGAATCAAGAGGTTCTGTCCACCAAGAGCCCATGTCCAAGGCATCCCAGCATGGCTGTGAAGCAGGCCTAAGCGAGAATCTGCACAATGGACACATGGTGGACGGTCAGGAAGAGGAGTAGTATGTGGCAGAGAACAAGAGCAGATGCAGCTGTAGGCAGCAGCATGGCAGCTTTCACAGACCAGGCTTGAGTGAGGCCAGATGCAGGCCTGCAGTCCAGATATGTGGCACCCACAGGCAGGGCAGTTGTTGCCTTTTGGGATTGGGACGGGGTGGGGTGCTGCACGTGTGTTGCTGGGTGTGCATGGCGGTGTGTGGGTTCACACAGACGAGGGTTCACCGAGCTGCGTCCTCAGAGTGCCTGTGCTTGCAAATACCCTGAATACGTCATGATTTCACCTTATCCTATCAGGATCATGGGCAGACAGTAAATTTGTGAACTAAGCTGTGGCTCACACTGGAAGCCGGTTCTGAAATGCAGAAGCACCTTGTTTGGGAAGTGGTGCCCTGGTGAAGAATGAACCTGCAGGCTGGGCTGGTCGCGCTCTGGCATGGCACCCTCTGGAAACGACGTACAACGTCTTCACGCCTACCTGCACACACCTGTCGATCCTGTCACTGTGGCCTCCCAGGTCTCCCACACACACTCACTGTGACAAGGACGGTCCCTGGCAGAGGCTGTGCGGTTCCTGGGAGGCGTTCTGGAGCCTGCAGGAAGGGAGTGTAGGTGTGGATGCTGCAGGACTGCACTAGGTGTCCTAGATGCCATAGACAGCGAGGCTTGTTCCTGACAATGCTGGATTCCTGGCACAGGGTTTTTGTAGGACAGTGTCCGTTTCAATTTAATGAACTTGTGGGTTTCTGTTTATACCAAGTACTCTTTTTTGAGGGGGCATTGAACCCAAGGGTGTTTTACCGCTGAGCCATACCCCCAGCCCTTTTTATTTTTTATTTTGAGGGTTTGGCTACGTTGCCCAGGGTGACCTAATAACTGAGACCCTCTGCCTCAGCCTCCTGAGCAGCTGAGATGACAGACGTGACTGCTGTGCCTAGCTTTCAGTTGCTTTCTCGTTGCGTGGATTTTTAATGTTTACGAGAACAAAATCGCACATCATAGTTCATTTGTGCTGCTCTAACAGAACCACAGGTTGGGTCATTTACTTATTTATTTTTTTGTTCCCAGGGATTGAACCCAGAGTTGCCTAACTTCTGAACCACACCCCCTGCCCTTTTTGAGGACAGTTTCTGTAAAGTTGCTTAGGGCCTTGCTAAGTTGCTGAGACTGGCTTGAACTTGTGATCCTCCTGCTTCAGCCCGCCTAGTCGCTGGGATTACAGACTGCCTAATTCCCAGCTTAGGTTTTGTCACTTATAAAGAAAAGAAATTTACTTCTTACCATTGAGACTGGGGAGCCATGGTCGAGGGCCTGAATCTGGTGAAGGCTACCTTTTGGGGTTTTTTTGAAGCAGAGTCTCACCAGGTTTCCCAGGCCGCCTAGAATATCTGGCTCAAGGGACCCTCCTGCCCCAGTCTCCTGCATGCCAAGACTGCAGTCAGCTTTGGCCAGCCCAGCTTCCTTCATCGACTCAAGACTGAAAGGTGAGAGGGCAAGAGGGGAAGACTGCGGTTATGAGAGGCTGCTTGCTCCATGGCAGCTCGGCTCCCAGGGTAAGACGTGAGTCCTTGAGGAGGGCAGGACCCCTGGATGGATCTCCTAGTTCTTATTCTTATACTTTGCAGTGCGGGGGGTGGAATGCAGGGCCTGGCACCTCTAGCTGAGTGTGCCACACTGAGTGAGAGAGGCCCAGCCACTTCCTGTGGGTCCTTCGCCCAGCACGGGTGTGTTTACTGGGGCCTAAGTCACCAATACCAGAACTTTGGGGCTATATTCAAACCATAGCACTACATGATGTTGAAATTTTTCTAAGATATGTAAACTGTATGTCACAAAGACTGTATAGAGGATGTTAGTTTCTAACTATGAATTAATTTAGCCAGACACAGTGACACTTGCCTGTCATCCCAGCTACTCAGAGGCTAAGGCAGGAGGATCACGAGTTCAAAGCCAGCCTCAGCACCTTAAGGCCCTAAGCCACTTAGCGAGACTGTGTCTCAAAATACAATATAAAAAGGGTTGCAGATGTGGCTCAGTGGCTAGGTGCTACTGGGTTGAATCCCTGGTACCAAAAAATAGAAAGGGCAGGCTCAAGGCTGAGGCTGAGGTCTGAGGTGTGGTTGAGGTCTGGCTGGGGGTGTGGCTCAGGTCTGGGGGTGTGGCTCTGGGCTGGGGTATGGCTGAGGGCTGGAGAGTGGCTCAGGTCATGGGTGGCTCAGGGCTGGGGGTGTGGCTGAGATGTGGGGGTGTGATCCAGGGATGTGGCATGGCTCAGGGTTGGGGTTTGGCTCAGGACTCCGGTGTGGCTTAGGACTGAGGGTGTGGCTCAGTGGTAAAGTGTTTCTCAGCGTAGGTGAGGCTCTGGGCTCAATCGCAGTACTGAAAGACAAGGAAATAGCTTTGATCATCACAGCCGATGCTTGGGGTACGCCTCAGTGGTGGAACACCTCCTAGTACCAGGGCCCTGGCAACCAGGCGCTGCTGACCAATGCCATGGTGTATGGTGCCCCTACATGCCCATTCCTAGTGACTCTGACCCCATTTGGAAAGTGGGTCTTTGCAGGCGAAAAGTGGTTAAAAGTATCTCAAAATGAGGTTATCCTGGATTAGGATGGCCCTAAATTGAGTGACACATGTCTTTATAAGAGGCAGAAGAGGAAAGGCTCAGCGGAGAAGCCACCTGAAGATGGAGGCAGATTGCAGTGACATGGCCACCAGCCAAGGGGGCGCTGGAGACCTAGGAGCTGGAGGGGGAAGAAGGAGGCCTGGGACTGTATTAATTGTTTTGGGTCACTCAGAGATACTTTATTGCAGCTGTGACACCAAATAACACATCAAGAGAACCAGGTAGTGGGGAAAAAACCCAAACTGTCCTGTGGGGGAAAAAAGGAAAAAGAAAACACCAGGTGAGGGCTGCAGTGGTGTGGTTAAGGTGCTTGTCAGGAGGACCTGAGTTCAAACCCCAGCACCACATACACAACAGTGTCTGAGGAATAAAAGTCACATGAAAAGCTAAATAAAGATTGCTTCTCTCCCTCCCTCCCTCCCTTTCTCTCTCCCTCTCTTCCCCCCCCTTTCTTAAAAAAAAAATCTTAATTAAAAAAAATAAAGAAAACACCAGGTGGTGTCATGGAAGCTTCAGGAAACTCAGATGTGGAATGCACAGTCTGCCAGGCTTCTGTTCCGCAGGCCCTACTCAAGCAGTGCCCACAGCAAGGCTTTTCCAATGTGTTTTTATGGGAGAAGAAATAGTGTCTCTGTACAGAGAAAAAGTATTGATTTAGCACACAGGTCTGAATTACTGAACAGAGAAGGATAAATGTATAATTCAAGGCAAAAGAGGAACCATGGATGCATTCACAAAAACGTTGTTTGAAATAAAATGTAGAAACTCCTATCCTGGTTCTCCTTGCCTGCCCTAAAGGGTGTGAATTTGCCCTGTCAAATGTGACAATGGGGAAACTGAGTCACAGGTTGGAGAAGTCCATCCTGTGGCTGTGTGGCTGGAAAGAAGAAGAGTATTTTTGTGCCTGGTTCACTGGACTGCATCAGGGTCAGAGCCCAGTTGTTAGGAAAGGGCAAGGCAGGACACGTACGGCAGCTGGACAGATGTGTGTTCCCTGGGGTCACCTGCCCCACTCTGTGTGCCTGCTGGTGACCCTCTTGTCTTCCCTTCTTGGACACACACGTTCCTGGCTAAGGAAGTGAACATCCCTGGCAGGCGCTGGCTTCCCCGGCAGGACCTGCCTTCACTGAAGGGTCCTGCCTGAGGTGTGCCCCTTTGTAGGAGCCCCACTGCGGCGAACTTCCCTGCACAGACTCCAGGTTGGCCATGGGAGCTGATTGTGAGGCCCCCCGGGACCTGTCTTCAGGAGGTGGTGTGCAGTGCAGTCATCTGTAGGATTTGCAGTGACCACTGTTCTGGGTGAAAGAAGGAAGCACTTTAAATGCCCAGCAGTCAGGGCAGATGCAGACCTTTAGGAGACACAGGTTGAAGGCTATGGCATGGAGATCACAGCACGTTGAGGGAGCTCTCTGTGTGGTGGGCTCCTTCCAGTTCCAGGTCTGTGGGTATGTGGGGACATGGGCTCTGACCTTGAAGACAACTGGAAAATGCTGGCTCATCCACTGTGGTGCCTGGCTTGCTTGGGGGAGCTTGTAAGCCTGCTCTCCTCCTGCTCCCCTCCTGCCCCCAGCTCCTGGCCACAGCCAGCGTACATGCAACCAGCACTGAAAGCTCCTAAATGTGAGGACACCATGGACAAGGTGTCAGAAGAGCCTTGGGGACCCTGTTCTCAGCCCTCCGGGGGGCCTGACTTGCTTTTAAGAGCAGAAACAGTGATTGTGCAGTGGCTCTGGGGAGTGGCCTTGGCTGCAAGCTGAGATGGCCACACAGCCTGTCCTGGAGGTACCAGGCATCTGCTCAGGCCCTGGGTGGGGAAGACAGTCCATGGCTCGCAGGGCATCCTGCAAGGGATACCCTTAAGACCTGTGTATGCCCAGGGCCAGTACCCCTGGGCTGCTCTCTGTGTTAGCCAGTTTCTGAGTCCCATCCTGAGGCTGGGGCCTGAGCAGCAGAACACCACTGGGACCACTACATGGCGCTCAACAGAGGTGGGGCCCAGGGGTGCCTGTGGCAATGCAAGGTCTAGGGCTGGAAGGATGGAACTAGATTAAACCTCTGGTTGTTCTCTACTGGAGGGCCATGTCCTGGTCCCTCTGTGTTCTTGGGCCCAGGCCACACAGTGGTCTTGGCTTCTTCTCTGCCTCCTGGGAGGTTCCTATGCCCAGTGTCACTCCTGAACGTCTGGTGGAGTCTGAGGGCACAGGAAAGTCTGAACAGGGACAAGAGGGTGTGTGCTGGGTTGGTGGTCCCTGTAGTCCACCCAGTCATGGCCTAGGCTCTTGGCCCTCAGCAGGGGCATTGCCTGGGTGGGTCTCCACTTTGCAGGAGGCTGCTGGAATTGGGCACCTGCCTCTCTGGGGTGTGGGCTCTGCGGTCCCTGTGAGCAGACAGCATGCAGAGAGGAGGTGACTGTGGCAGCCCTGGGTCTGACACTACTGCTCTCTTGCAGTGAACGAGTTCACAGTGATCAGGAAGAAGTTCAAGTGCCCCTATTGCAGCTTCTCGGCCATGCACCAGTGTATCCTCAAGCGGCACATGCGCTCGCACACCGGGGAGCGGCCCTACCCCTGCGAGATCTGCGGCAAGAAGTTCACACGCCGCGAGCACATGAAGCGGCACACGCTGGTGAGTGCGGGGCTTGTGGGCTCGGCCGGTGCTGGACTGAGGTGTCCTGGAAGGCAGGCCATGGGTGGGCCCAGAGTGCCTGGGCACTCAGAAATGGAGAGGGGAAGGCGGAGCAGGGCACCACTGGCAGGATCCACCCAGGGTCCCAACATGCCCTGCCTAGGCCTGCGAGCGAAACAGGCTGCAGGTCGCTGCTGCTCACCCGCTGGCTGCCTCAGGCCCTGAATCTGGGTGGGCAGCCTCTGGTGGGCAGCCCACACTTGCACCCAGTGGTGGCTACTGGGTGAAGGGTGCTAAGGGGTGAATTTGCTCAGCTGAGAGGAGACAGAAGCAGGGAGATTAGCCCAGCAAGAAGTCATCCCGGGTCAGAACCAGCAAAGGCCAGGCCAGCATGGGCAACTGGACCCTAAGGCCCTGCACTCTGATGGGGGACAACCCCAAGACGTACCATGAAGGAAGGTGGCTTTGGGACAAGGCTGTGGGTTGGGGCATCTTGGGCATCTTTGAGATGGGAGATGGGTTGCAGGCTGGGTCACCTGTAGCTCACCACCTTGATGGGCAGGCCAGCCAGGGGGCAAGGGGCTCCAAGGCCCATGTCCATCACCTTGTGGGTAGAGCCCCACTCTGTCTCCCAGCCCAGAGTGCAGGGTTCTGGGGGTTCTGTTGGCTTCTGCTCCTCTGGCCCAGTGGGGTGATCACTTGAGGTGAAGACAGCTGGGGGCTCCCTGAGGTTGGGCAGCAGCTGGGGGGTGCCTACTCCTCTCCCACCTCTCACAGAGCGCATGGCAGTGCAGACTGAAATGGAAGCCTAGAGGTTGCTTTTACCCCCAGTAGGTGCTGCCGAGTCAGCATGGCTTGGGATTTGCCTAGAAAAACCACACGCGGTTCAGGAAGTGTCTGACCCTGCCAAAAGGCCAGTCCTGCTGCCCAACCTGCCTTGGGTGGGGCCAGGGTGCTCACCCTGAATGGGCTCCTGGGGGTTGTAACTCTGCAAAGTGGACTTAAAACATTTGGGGCCAGGCGTGGTGGCCATGGCTGTAATTCCAGCTATTCAGGGGGCTGAGGCGAGGGATCTCAAGTTCCTGGACATCAAGATCCTGTCTCAAAACAAAAACAACAGAAAGGGCTGGAGATGCAGCTCAGTGGTAGAGCACCCCCAGGTTTAGTCCCCAGTATAAATAAGTAAATTAATTAATTTTTAAAAATTTAAATAGGGCTTGGGGTGTAGCTCAGTGAGTGGTAGAGCGCTTGCCTAACAAGTGTGAAGTCCTAAATTGAATTCTGAATACTGAAAATCAAAAAAACAAGGGGGGCCCAGCCTTTCCTGAGCCAAGGTGTCAGTTTCCCTGGGAGCCCACCTTGAGAAGTGGAGCCCTCTGCATTAAAAGACATCTCTGCAGCCTCCCTTTCTCAGCAGTACTTCCCGGCATGCACAGCCCTCCAGGTACCTGCTGGGGGCAGACCCTTGGCAGGGAGTAGGACCCCGCTGCCCTGCCAGGGCCTCAGGGTAGGCTGGCCCTGCTCCACAACCACACTGCCAATGGGTTGACCACAGTAACCATGGTGCCCAGCACCCTTCCTGGGAGCAGTCATGAGACGTGAGCACCTGGCCGTTGGGTCCTGGAGGACCCTGGGTTGCCTGCCTGGGGAGCCCCCAGGCCACAAGGGCAGCACTTCAGCTCCCCCTAGGCTTGCTCCCACCCTATCATCCCCATTTGGAACAGTTCTCACTGTCACTGAGTCTGGAAGTTTTGTTCTTTTGTTGGGGGGAAGAGAAAGAAAGGTCCTGAATTTAATACAGAGCCAACCTACAGAAGAATCCAGTGGTCCTGGGTGCCAAGGGCCTAGAACCTGCTGCTGGGCTTTTGTGAAGACCTGCCCCAGGCCATGCTCTGGACCTCCTGAGTTACTTTTGAATTAGCCTGGCAGCTGTCACTTGAGCCTTCCCTGTTGGGAGATTCTATGTACATGAGTAGCAACCCTGCCTTCAAGTGGGTGGGTTCACAAAGAGCGTTCTGTGGAACCATTGCCCTGGGAAGCCAGGGCTGAAAAGGGCAGCTCCCAAGGGCCTAGCTGCAGGGCCACAGTGATTACTAGTCTGGCCATTGCACGTGGAGGAACTATGCTTGTCAGCTTTTCGTGACTGTGACCAAAATACCTGGCACGAAGCACTTAGAGGAGAAGTTTATTTTGACTCTGGGGTCAGAGGACTTAGTCCCTGGTGGGCTAACTCCATGACAGAAGAGCATGGTAGAGGGCAGCTGCTAAGCTCATGGGCAGCAGGGAGAGGGGAGGAGTGGGCATGCCCCCATGACCCACCTCCTCCAAGTAGGTCCCAATGCCCCATACTGCAATCAGCCATCCACGGATTCAGCCACTGAGGCTGGAGCCTCGGGTTCAGTCACACTCAAAATCCACCTCTGAGCATGCTGGGCTGGGAACCAAGCCTTCAGCACATGAGCCTTTGAGGATGTTCCTGAGCCAACCCTAGCAGGAGCCCTTTCCACCCACAGCCTAGCTCCAGCTCTTCATGTGACAGTGGCTCTCCAGCCAGCTCTACCTGTGTGTCGTCTGCAGCTGGAGGGAGGGTACCCACTGGGTAGAAAGGGGCCAAGGGGCACCTGGAGGTCTGGCCAGCACCAGTACCAGCCCAGCGTGTAGACCTGAGGCTGGCCCACCCCAGGGAGCCTGCATGTGGTCTGGGGCTTGTGGCCCCAAGTGGGTCTACCAGCATTGGTTCTTGGAGGGCTTGGTTGACCAGTCCCCGCAAAGCCTCCCCAAGTCCTCCAGGCCAAGGGTGGTGTGGCTCTCTGCAGACTCCAACTGGCCCACCCTATGCTGTCTCCAGCTGTCCCTTATAGCAGCAGGTGGCACCTGGGCCACTTGTGCATTCCCTCAGGTCCGGGCCTCGTGGAGAACTGCAGGAGCTCTGGGCCTTTGTATCTTCGCCTCTTGAGGCCCCTCTCCTGAATACTATTCCTCCCTGCCAGGCACAGCCCTGGTAAGAGGTGCCACATGCCTCCTCTGGTCACCTTCTTTGCCTCTCAGTTGACCACAGGCACCTTACAAGCAAATGGTGAGGAGCCAGGCTGGGGTATAGGTCTCTGGCCTGCTCCCTATGCCTACCTTCATCTCCTGGACTCCATCTCAACTCCCCTCCTCTCTGTCCTTCATTTTTTTTTTTTTTTTTTTTTTTTAGAGGGAGAGAAGCAATTTATTACTTTTTTATCTGGCTTTTTTTTATTTTTAAACAGAGAGAGAGGGACAGTGAGAGAGAGAGAGAGAATCAATTTTATTTAGTTTTTCATGTGGCTTTTGTTGTTCCAACACTTTGCTGTGTACATGGTGCTGGTGTTTGAACCTGTGTCCTCGTGCATGCCAGGCAAGCACTTAACCGCTGAGCCACAGCTCCAGCCCTGGCTTTTGTTTCTCCTACACTTAGCTGTGTATGTAGTGCTGGGGTTTTAATCCAGGTCTCTGCACATGCCAGGCAAGTGCTCTAACCAGTAGCCACCACTCTAGCTCCTGTCCTTTACTCTTGACCCATGTGCGTCCTGTGGCTCAGCCCACCAAGACTTGGGCTTCCAGAAGCCAGAATTGGCCTGCAGCTTCTGGTCACAGTTGCGAGGGCTCACTCCATCCCCGACCTGTGTGCCCAGCTGAACTGACATGGCCTTTTTCTAGCTGGGCAGGGGAGTGCTGTGTGGTGAGAACTCAGCCTGTGCAGGCAGTGTGATCTGGTGGAGTGCCCTGTGTGTCCCAAGTGAGAAGTGTGGACACTTGTATGTGCACAGCCACCCATGTACACGCGCTGACACCTGGCCCTGCAGGGCTGCTGGTGCCCCTCAGGACAGGGCTGTTGTCATCCCTTCTGACCATGTGAACTGGGCTCAAGGGTCCAAGCAGATCTGTCACCAGGTCACTGCCATAGCTGTCCTTCCTTGGGGCCTTCAACCCTCCAGTGACTGCCCTGTCCTCTCAGGTCCACAGCAAGGACAAGAAGTACGTGTGCAAGGTGTGCAGCCGCGTGTTCATGTCCGCAGCCAGCGTGGGCATCAAGCATGGTTCACGACGCCATGGTGTGTGTGCCGACTGCACAGGCCGGGGGGTGGCCCCACCACTGGACCATGGGGGCGGTGACGGCTCCCCCGAGGCTCTGTTCGCCGGTGATGGGCCCTACCTGGAGGACTCTGAGGACCCGCGAGGGGATGGCGAGGAGGAGCTGGGGGAGGACGAGGATGACGACGTGGCCAAGTGGAAGGACGATGTGGGGCTGGCGCCCGAGGACACACTGCTGGGGGACGACAAGGAGGACGAGGACTCACCCCGGGGGCCCCGCAGCCCTTCCGGGGGCCCAGACAAGGACTTCGCCTGGATCTCCTAGGCCCGACTGCGATTTCAGCCCCTGCAGGCAGGGCCCACCTCTCCCTGCCCCTCCTCTGGTCCTCTGGTGTCCCACCCCACCTACCCCACTGGCCCTGCAGGCTGAGAAGCAGGTGCAGCCGGCAGCGGGGAGGGCGAGTGCTCCTACTTGTCCAGGGATGAGTGGAGGCCCAGCAGGTGCCTGTAGGCTTACGGGCCACTCTGGCCAGGGACACTGCCTCTGACTGGCCAGGCCTCAGGTGCATGATAGCTCAGTGGCCTGGTCAGGGTCAGCACTGGTCAGGGTCATGCGTGCACCCCAGGGGCCACAGATCTGTCTTTGGAGTTTCTGTACACCAGAGCTGGCCCTGTCCACGGCAGTGCCCTTTAACCTTGGGCTCCAGCCCCACGGTGGCAGCCTGTAGAACCTAGGTCCAGTGCACAGAAAGCCCTGCCACCCTCTTACCTCTGGGCTTCGGTGCTTAACAAAGTGGCTGCAGACCTCGCTGGTGCAGGGTTCCAGGTGCTCTCTCTGGGGCAGCAGCCCTCCTCTGCCAGGGAGGACCCCGGCGCTCCCCACTCAGGCCCACACTGTTCGCCACGAGGGCCTCAGCTCTGTACGTGCACTTCCTGGGAGAGCCCGGCCTTCGTCCTCCCTGGGCTTGTCCAGGGCTCCTGCTGACCCCCCCTCGGGCGGGCTGGAGCTGGACTCCTGCCATTGTTGCTGCTAACACTGGAGGTGGGTGTTCCTCGCTGCAGACTGCCGCTTCACCTCCCTGCCTGGGTAACCAAATTCTAAAGTAGTTGGAGAGACATTGTGTGGTAGCTGCAGAAAATCATTATTTTTTGCATTGTTTTTCGCACTCGACAAAACTATATAGGGTTGTTTTTCCTTTTGCTTGTCAAGTCCTCCTGCTGTGTGTTAAAGGAGCTCGCCCTATGTTCTCTTTTTTTTTCCCTGAGTGATAAGCAAAGGCCACCCAGCTTTGAGGCCCTGGAGGTCAGCTGCCAGACCCCTAGCATAGACCTGGCAGCCTGTCATGCCCCAGGCTCTTCTGACATCCCTACCAAGACATTCCATCTCCTCCACCTCCTCCAGCACACCCTCCAGGGGTGAGGTGCAGGCAGGCAACCGCTGCCCGCGAGGCGAGGGTTCTGGGGTGCTTCAGCACCAACTGGAGTATTTCTATCTGGTAACAGCCAGCTGCTGTTACCTTTCTCCTGTGTCACACCTGGAAGAGGAATCCCCCACACAACCCTGCTTGGGTCCTGGGGTCCTGAGGACATTCCCTGAGCACAGCTGCCTGGCAGCAGAGCTGGCCCATATGGGCACAGGGACAGGTGCTGCCTTTGGAGGGCCTGTGCCCAGAGTGGGGGTTTTGCAGTTCTCATTTTGTTGGCACTATTCCTACCAACACAAGAGGCTGCTCCCCACGCTGTTCTCTAGTCTGCATACACCTCCCTCCTGGCCAGCTGTGAGCTCCTGAGCCAGAGTCCTTAGGGGAGGAGGCCAGGACCCTCCTACAGAGCACTGAGGTCCTTGGCTTGTCACCCACTCCCCCACTGCACATGGCGGGGCCTGGGGATCTCCCAGTGGGAAGCTCCAGCTGAGCCCCTGGCCCGCTTCAGGGCTCCCAGAACTTTCTACCTTTCCTCCCACTTTTTAAACACCTTTTCTAGAGACACTTACTTTCTTACAAGATGCATTTAGAAACAGACCTTTGCTACCAGCCTCTGGGTTTTGTACTGGTCTCCCCCTCTCAGGCTGAACTGCCCAGGGCCCCTGGCCCACCTCCCCCAGGCACCTCTGCCTGGCACTCAGGATGTCTTGCTCTCTGACTGGCTTCTGCTCTAGATGCCTTTGCTGGCCTAGGGGCACTTCCTTGAAACAATACCATACTGGAAAACCTAGGGTCCCAATTCCTGTCCACCACCTTCCCTATCTGCTGTGTGGAAGGTCCGTTGTTCTGTTTGCTAGTCAGAGAGTAGAATTTCAAACCCAGATGAATACATCCATCTCAGGAGGCATGGAGGGAAAAGACATATGTAATGAAGGCTTTTTTTTTTTTTTTTAACATGACTGATTTTTTTTAATCAATGTTCAAACTAATAAATATTTTTTTATGAAGAGGAAAAAATGTGTAGATTACCTTTCAGTTTGTATTTTTTTTTTTTTTTTTTTGGTGTCAGTTTGTATATTGGTGTTTACAACACCAGAGTGGAAGATATAGTCTGGGGGGGATGGACAGGGAAACCATGATTTTGTGTGGAGCTCTGGGTCCTGGCCTGATTGTTACTTGGACGGTGGGTTCTAGTCAACAGGACTCTGCCAGGACTCCACAGCCTGACTTGGGATCCAAATATGCTTCCAACTTTGCACATCTTCCTTTTTATGAAAGAAAACAAATGCAAAACTGGAACTCTGCAATATTATGAAAGATAATCCTCCCTGGCTCGTTCTGTGACACGTGCAGCTTTTAAGAAGCCATAATCCATGGTGGTTGTCTTCTGTTCTGAGATCCTATGTTGTTCTGTATGCGGCCCTTTAGAACCACTTGTAGTGAGGGTGCTGTGTGTGTGCTTTCCTTAAATATTTATTTTTCTCAACATGCTTTCAACCTGTCACCAAAAACAAGAGACAAAAAAAGGGGGGGGCAGTGTTTGGAGACTGTTGACTTTTTCTGGGATACTCTATTATATTGACTTTATATATTATTATAAACCTGTGTTTGTATTGACCATGTGTTTAATATTTGGGAAGGTTTTTTGCAGTCCGTTGGTGAGAAATCACAGCTGTTGCCTGCTTCTCTGCGGCCACAGGTCTTGGGGTTTCTTGTCTGCCTAGGCAGGCTCCAGGCCTGCCTGGGGGGTTCCTTTCTGTGACGGGATTAGCATAGACATTCTTGCAGAACGATCACTTTCAATAAATTGGGAAACTGCTGCTCCCAGAAGATGCCTCCTGTGTTTCAGAAAGCGTCCCTCCCTGCTTCACCCTGGGCAGATGGGTCAGAGGGCAACCCCAGTCCCCAGCTCTGTGGCTTGCTGCTGGCCTGCCATCACCCCTACCCAACACAAGGTCCTGGACCCATTCCTTCCCTTCAGGAGGCAGACTCAGCTTCTGGAAAAAAAAGAAAACCCCAATTTTTAATTTTTCTCCACGCCTGGTGGCCCAGACGTAAGACACCTGAGCTTTGGAAACATGGTGAAATGTCAGCCCTGACCCCAAACCATTGCATTAAGTGCAGGCACAAGAGTCCCCTCAATACCCCTCAAAGGTGCCTTGTGGACTGGCCCCCACAACCTGTCTGCTGATATCCTTGATCAGTCCTGGACCAACAGGCAGGGTAGCAGCTGGGGCCAGGGGGACAGCGGTATTGTCTGGCTTTAGTGCAAAAATGCTGGTCTCTTCAGAGGCACTTGAGTATCAGGACCCCTGCCCCCACCTCTGGGGTCCAGGGTCACCAGCTGCTTTTTCCCTCCTGCATCAGAAAGTAGCCCAGCAGCTGGCAGAGGCCAGGCCTGGTGCGGCGGGGCAGCAGTGCCTGTGGAGCTCAGGCCAGGAACCGCTGACAAGCTTTCTTCCAGCGGCAGGCTGTGCACCACAGATCCCGCCGGTCCATGCCATACACCTTCCGGCACTTCTTGGCATCACCGCGGGGCTTCCTGGGGGGACAGGCAGGGGGCATGGAGTGCTGCCAATGGGGACCCTGCCCACCTGGCACCTGCCTGGGTCCACAACCCACACGCACCTCAGGCTGGCACCAAACTTTGTGGGCAGGGCTGGTGCAGTAGCCTGGGCCTCAATGGGCTGTGGCTCCACATGGATGGGTGCCAGGCAACCTTGTGGGGAGCTGCAACCTGGGCTTTGCTCCTCTTCAGAGTGCCCTGAGACTCCATCCCAGCTTCCACCAGTGGCCTCACTGGCCTGGTAGGCATGGTCACTGTGGCATGCCTGCGGGGGAGCTGCAGAGCTAAGCACAGGGGGTAGGGGCAGGGCTGGGGGCTCCAGAAGCTCCAGGCGAGGGAAGGCAGTTGACATGGGAGCCATGGGGGATGCTGAGGTCAGGCTGGACAGGCCATCGGTCAGTATGTCCACACCAATGTCCAGCTCTGTGTAGTAGAAGTCCTCCTCACCATCACTGTGCTCGGGCTCTGCCTGTCTCCTGCTGGGGACAGCATGGGAGCTGAAACACAGGCCTGCCTGGGAGGCCCGCCCCGCCTGGTCCCAGCCCCAGCCGCACCCCAGATGCACCAGGCGGATGTGTCTCTGCATTTCTGAGGCGGTGTGCAGCACCTTCCCGCAGCTCTTCCACAGACACTGGAACACGACCTGGACATAGTTCTGGGCAACAGGGCGTGTGTCAGCAGCAGCACCCAGGCCCCACCCGCCCTGGGCTCCACCAGCTCACCTTTCGCTTCCTTGGGGTGGGCTCCCCGAACAGGAGGTGGGCTGCTTCAGGGGGCAGTGGGGGCGATGGGGTGGATGGGGAGGACTGGTCACTGGCCAGGTCCCAGCCCCAGTCTCTACTGGTGCTGCTGCTGCTGTAGCTGCCTGCTGGCTGCACCAGGGCTTCTCTCCAGGGTTCCAAACCAGGCTCTGCAGGGACATGTACCTTCAGGACTTGTTGGGCTCGAGTTGCTCTGTGGAGAGCTGCTAGCTACCTGATGTCCTCCAGTCCCTAATTCTGAGCTGCTACCCATTCAGGTGAGCTTGTTGGGAGAGCACCTTAGAGAAGATACTGGCCACAGGGGTGTGGGGAAGATACCCTCCAGCACAGGAAACAGGAAGGGGATACCTGGCATAGTCAGCAAGGTGGAGGTAGACAGTTTGCAAAGGCCTGGGACCTGGGACTTTGGCCTCAGTGAGAGGCTGTGAAGGTCCAGATGTCCATTTTAGAAAAAGGGCTAAAGAAGTGTGACTGAAGGATGGAGTGTCAGGCCTGGGAATTCTGCTGGATGCCAGAAACTGGGTGGCTGCAGGGTTCTGGTGCTGGGGTACTGCAATCCTGGGACCTGCCCCCAACAGAGCACAGACTTCTGAGACTCACCTGGGCTGAAGGCTACACCAGGGGCCCCCTGATAAGGGGGACTAGTGGACAGGCTTGTAAGGGCTGCAGCAGCCATGACCTCCTCTAGTCGAGCCTTTCCTGGGGTGGGTCTGAGGAAGGCAGGACAGGGAATGGGGTGAGGTGGGGCTCAACAAATGCTCTAGGCCCGTCCTCTGATCCAGCTACACGTGCAGGCCTGGGCACGGTCCCTGCACCAGGATGCCTCACTCTGGCTGGGTGGGAGGCCTGGCTCCACCCTCCAGCTCAGGTTGCAAAACTGAAAATCATGGGAACAGGGGCCGGGTCTCTCTGAGTCTGGAGTTCTCTGCAGCTTGGGCTTTGCCTTGCCCCCAGCCCACCCCCAGGGTCTGCAGGGCAGGGGTCTGAGATTCCACTGGGGGGCGGGGCTGACCCTGGCCCAACCCTCCCCCCCATCACATATTAACCAGGGTTGTGCAACAGCAGCTGTGGGCCTCAGGCCAGGCCTAAGAGGCTGGAGCAGTCAGCAGCAACCAGGAGGAGACTGGGCTCCAAGCACAGGCTGGTCTTGGGCTTCAGCAGGACAGGACAGAGCCCGCCCCTGTTGCACAGCCAGCCAGAGGTGTAGGGTGGGGAAGTGTCAGTAGGAGCCCGAGTGATTCCTGGACCGTCAGCCCCACGCAGACTGCGCAGCCTCTGTTCAGTAACAGCCACCCCTCCCAGTTCTGCGATGTGGTTAGAGGCCCCCAACACAAGTGGTCATTTCTGCCCAGCTCCTCCAGGGCTGGAGAGCTGGGGGAAAGGGAGGTAGAAACCCACTTCCCTCCCCCCAGGTCTCCCAAAGGGAGGGTCGGGAAGGCAGAAATTCGCGCTCCACTCACTGCCTATGCACATACACCGACCCACGTGTGTACACACCCACTCGTCCCAGGACACAAGCCTACTCCCCACCCAGGCTCACCTCTGCGCTGGCACCGGGATATGCATCGAGGGCGTCGGAAGCCCATCTGCCCCCGCCCACGTTCCTGGGGTCCCTAGGTCCGCAGCCTGGGGCTCCTGCGGCAGCGCACACTCCAAGCCCGCAAAGCCGCCGCCCACATTAGGGCCCTGCCGATGGGGCAGAATCAGCGGAGCAGAAGCCCAGACCCAGCACCTTGCGCACGTCCCGCCGGCTGCGGCCGGAGTGGACAGCGCCACACCGCCTCCAGCCCTGCTCAACGCGGGAGGCGGGAAGCGCCCCCGGCTGCGCGACCGGACCCACGGCCACTCACGGACCGACGCGGCCACCCCCGCTGCCACGCCCTCGGGGCCCAAAGTTTGCACAGCCCCGACGCCATCTTAGCAGCCGGGGAAACTTGGTCGGCGCCCCCGCCCGCTGTACCTGCGGCGGTGCGGGCACCGTCACGGGCGAGGCGCGCGGGTCTGGACCCTGCGCGCTCAGCCACGGCGCATCGTCCCGCAGCGCACTGGGCTCCAGGCCGCCGGAGCCATGGCAGGGGGCCGCGAGGAGGTCGGCTTCCATGGCCGGCCGCAGCGGCGAGGGCGAAGTCGGAACGCGGCCCGGCGCCGGGCCGGCCGGGCCGCCGACCCCCGCCCTGGATCCCGCGCTGCCAGCGCCGCGCCGAGCCGCCCCCAGGCCGACCGGCCGGCCACGCCCCCCGCTCCAGCGCGCACGCCCATTGGCCGGCGCGCACATCAACACCCGGTGGCCTCCCACTGGTCCGCGCCTGGCCCGCGCCCGCCCCCATGCTCCCGCTCTGGCCCACGGAGGGGGGCCGCCAGGCGCGCGTGGCCCCTCGACCAGCCAGCTCCGGGCTCTTCGCGCCGCCGCCCACCGGGTGCTCGAGTGGCGGTCCGCGTCTGCTTGGCCGGACTCCCAGAGCAGATTACTTTTTAACACAGGCGGCCCACCTCCCTTGGCTTATGTAACTCCAGGGGACTGGTGGCAGAGCCCTCGGACGGGGCTCAGAGTCCACGTTCCATCCTGACAGCCACCCGGCCGGCTGCGCGACCCTCAGGACTGGAAACCGCACCAGAGGGCTTGCCTTCCGTGGCCCCGTCACCACCTCGGGAGCCCTGGCCAGTAAGGGACATGGACCCCCCACTCCAGCCTTCCTCACTTCCAAGAAGGGCAGGCTGCGAGGCGGGCATGTCCATCCTCGTTTGAAAGCGCTTTATTTAGGACGCAGGCCTTTTTCTGGAGCAGGGAGAGGACCTGTGGATGGTGTAAGCAGACAGGACCTCACAGGCTGGCAGTCCTGGGTTCTGGGTTTTGTGCTGTCAGTTGCAGGGGCGGGAGGCTTACTCTGGAGAACGGAACGTAGTAAATACTGAATGTTCAGGGGTCTCTGAAGCTCTCGATGCAGAGGCAGGCAGAAATAGGGGTACTTGGGACCCTGCAGATGTCCACTGTGCTAGCAGGCAGAGTAGAGGGGTGATGTCTACTCAGGGGTCCCCATCTCCTGGATGCTCTCATACACATTTTCCAGGGGCCCACTGTCCATGCCCAGGTCCCTGAGAGGGAGGGTTTCACAGGCCAAGTCACTCCTCAGGGCCAGAATCGATTCCCCACCCTTGAGGTCTGGCCGGTCTTTGACGAGTCCTGGGTCCCTGCTTTTAGACTTGCAGACCCTGGAGTACAGGATGTCCACCTAGAGAGAGGAGGGACCCAGGAAGGGGTCAGCACCAGCCCCTCAGCCAAGGATCTGCCAGCCCCACCTACTGTAACCCAGCCCAGGCCCACTTTACCTGAGCAGCTGGGATTCCATCAGCAGTCCCCTGCTGTAGTTCTTGGGGGCCCTGACCTGTCCCCTTGAGCTTCTGGACGCAGGCAAACTCAGCCAGCAGAGGTCTGGCCCTGGGCCCAGACCTGGCACAGTCAATGGTCAGCTGTGTCCCTGCCCACACTGCAGGGCTGGTGGCCAGGCTGGCCCTGGGGATGGCAGCCAACCCTATGTTGGAATAGGTGGCCTCGGGGCCAATAAAGGGTGCAGTGGTGACAGGGGCCATAGGCAACTGCTGATGTGGGAAGATGGAGGGGGCTGTCTGTGGCCTGGTGCTGCCCCTGGGCACTTCCAACCAGTGTGGGTGTAGGAGATCCATGCTGGCCGGCCGGGGGGCTAGGGGTGAGGTCAGAGTAGAAATCACTGAGGGCTAGGGAGGTGGCCTACAGCCATCCCTGCCCCAGAGCCCTCCCAGTGGCTCACCTGTGCTGCTGTGCAGGCCGCAGCGCAGCTCATGCAGCCTGGTGTCGGACTTGCTGAGGGAGCAGAGGTGAGTCTGTCTTAGCACTGACTGGGGGCAAGAAGTCTGCTTGGTCCCCTGTGGCACCACCCTGGCCCCAGGGACAACCTGGCACTCACCACTTCCACTGGCATCACGCTACCCTGCAGCCTGTCCCGATGCCTCGGCACCCGCGTCCTGGGGGCAAGAGCATCATCAGGCTGGGGAGTGAAGTGCATGCAGGGGCAGTCAGCTGCGATGCAAGCCCTGTGTGGAGGCCCACGTGGAGGGTCTTGCGGGGCCACTGCACGACCCTGCCTCTCACTCCTGCTTCTGGGCAACAAAAACGTGAGGGCCCACGAGGAACAGGGCACAACATACCTGTGGCAGGCTGTGCACAGCACCCACAGCCAGAGGAGCAGGGAGAAGCACCCTAGGACCCAGAGGGCCGGGGGGGTCAAGGGCACTGGTGGCCCCATCCTGTGAGGCAGGGGCCTGGGGGCAGAAGAGAGGATACTAGGGCTAGCTGAGGATGGGACACACACCTGGCAGCCCCACTTGTGCCCCTCCCCCTGCTCTGACTCAGCACACCGGAAACCCCACGCCTTGCAATGGGGCACCCACCCTTCTACCTCTGGCTTTTAACTCCTGGTGAAGGGGTGCTCTGCCTGCACTCCCACCATCAGTGAGGTTGGCCATGGTGATGGCAGAGCTTGGCTAGGGAGCTGTGACCTGGCCAAGGCCATGCTGTGGTCACTGCAGCCCAAACCCAAGATCTGGGGGAAAGTCCCTGCAGTTACACCCCTGGGCCTGTGAGCCATAGGCCACAGACCTCACCTACAGCCACCCTGCTCAGGTGTCCCCCCCCTTGTCTCAGGTGATGCCCCTAAGCCACTCACTACAGTGCCTGGACCCCTGAGGAGGTAGAAGCGTGGAGCAGCAGGAGAAACAGGGCTGCTTCAGGCATTAAGTGTACCCCCCCACTTCCTTCCCCTACCCTGGTCCCTGCCACAGACCTTGGGCTGGTCTTGATCCACCAATGACCTGCAGGAGTTAGGACGTACACACAGGAGGTGCCAGTCTGACTAGGCCATAGCTAGTTCCCAAATCCCTGACCAGCAAATCCAATCCCACCCAGACTCCAAGAGGGCCCCTGAGGGGGTTCGGGAAACTGCTCATGCTGGAGGCAGAGCAGGCACTTACCAAGGCCACCACGCGGCTCCTCTGTGGCCCTGTCTGGGGCAGCCAGGAAGGTCTTTGTGGGCCCTGGTTGAGCTCCCCACCTCACTTCCTGCCTCCTCCTTGGAGCACCTCCCCAGCTGCTCTCAACCCTTGGCTGCAGTTGCTGCTGTACCCAGCCTCACGCACCTGCTATGGCCCCCGCCCTGGGCTAGCCTAGTGTCACCACTATTCTAAAAGTCAGTTCAGGACCCTCCATACCTACCAAGGTGGACACTTGCTGACAAGAGGTGTGCAGAGCAGGCCAGCTGGACGGTCATGGCCAGGACCACTTGCCTCACTAACAGTGCTCCAGAGAGCCCAGCTCAGCCCACAAAGTGAACGCTGAGCACTGGGGGCACCATGGACTCTTACCCACCTCGACCAGAGAAGGGAGGGAAGGGAGAGGCCACTCTCCTGGGCCCTCTGACCCTGGGCAGGGTCTGTGGCCTCATTCGGAACCCCTGAAGCCCAGCCTGTGAGTTGCCATGGACCTGTGCAGACCCCTCTCTCCCCAGAGACCCCATAGCCAGGTGAGTCTCCACTGAGTGACATGGTGATGAAATCACTTTAATGTCCTCACTAAGGATATGCCACAAGACACTGGCATGTGGGCTTGGTGGACAAATAAGTGTCCAGAAGTGACCCTGTAGGTCATCTCCACTTGGCAGTGTCCAAACACTCCAGGCTGGCAGGCTGAACAGTGGGCACCCTGGAAGCATGCTGGCCCCTCTTGAGAGGTGTCCTAGGTGTCAGAGTGACAGCTGGTCTTTCCGCTGAGGCAGCTGGGGGCTGGGGTCCCAGGACCCATCCACGGTGCACTCAAGGCCTCTAGAACTCTGTCATCTTCCTGTGAGTGTCTGCCTTGCGCTGTTCCCGCTGCAGGCCTGCCTCCTGAGCTCGGAGCTGCCCCAGCTGCCGCTGGGCTCCTGCCAGCTTCTCCTCCAGCTGGGCTGCTGCCACGCTGTGCCTAGGAACGGCCTGGCAATCAGCATGGCCTCCTGGCCCACTGACACCAAGACCACTGCTGCTGTGGCCATTGCCCATCCTCTCACATCCAATGCTCCTCAGACTCAGCAGGCACCTCCAGGTCAGGTGACCTCGCACACATACCCTATAGGCATGGCCACCCCAGCACCCGGGGCCCTGCACATACCGGCCAGCATTCCGGGTGAGGGCCTCCTGGATGCCCCGGATATCCCGCTGGGTACGCACGATCTTCTCCTCAGTCTGGAACAGACGCAGACTCAGAGCCTGCTTAGCGCTCTTGCTGGCACGGTACATGTCCTGGCTCCTCCTTCTTGGGGGGCCTGCCCCAGCCTCCAGGGTACCAGAAGCCTGGCTCTGAAGCTTTTCATTCAGGAAATCAAACACATTTCGAGGGGGTAGGCGGCCCCCAGGCCCACCCCCACTCCCGTGGCACCTTGGGGGCCTGCTGGCACCAGCCTGGCCCTGCTTGGTCCTCTTCTGCAGGATCTCTGCACACTGGTCTAGCGACTTCCCTCGAGGCAACACCACAGCGTGGATGGGCTCCACCCGGCCTTCCGCATGGCGGCCCAGGCCTGGGAAGAAGCAGGCCTGCTATGGCTATTGGACCTCAAGCAGCTCTGCAGCACCCCTCCCCTCAGGCAGCACACTCACCCTTGCCAAACTCATAGCCCATCTTGGCGAGGAGTCTGGAGCCAATGCCACGTGTGTGCACTTCCCAGCCAGCGAAGGCAGAACTGCAGGTCCCAGAGTCTGCAGCGCTTGATTCTACTACTGCAGGGGTCAGAGGACAGTCAATGGTGCCCTGTGCTCTTGCTTCCCAGGCCTGCTGTGGGTACTCCTGGCACCTCAAGGTGGTGACCTAACTGTACTGCAGCTTATCACTGGATGCTGATGACATGAGTTCAGAAATCACCAGTTCACACCACAGGTGCCCAGGGACACCTCCCTGTCATCATGTGCATCAGCCCCTCAGGAGGGTTGGACATTGCCCACCACTTTCTCTTCCTGAAACCTCCAACCCAGCTGTCTGGACACACAACTTTTCACCTGCCAGGATCCCTTCTAACCCCACCCACCAGGCAACAGGTCCTCAGTTTGGAAAGACATTTGAAGGAGCCACCCCTGCCCATCCTCCATGTCTAACTGCCAGTCATTCCATTTCCTTGGCAGCTCCAGCTCCAATAGTCCTTCCCCTCCCATAGCACGGCAACGACTTTGCATCTGACACTGCAACTGCTTAAGAGGCTGCACATGCTCCTCAAATGGAAAGCCGGGTCTGTGCCCCTACCCCAGGCTTGCCAAGAGCTCTCTGCTGTGGTCCTCCGTGCTGAGCTGACCTCAGCAGCAACTCACTCTATAGCTGTGCCCTTCTGCAGGGTGCCACTCAGGGAGAATGCTACTGCCCGGCTCAGGGCACCAAGCTTTGTACCTCTAGCATAGCTGGAGTCCACCACATCACCACTGTCGGAGTCAGACGACTCTGCGGCCTCTGTGCGCAGTGGGGGCAGAATGCTATCCCCCTCCACCACAGCCTCTTTCAGCAGCAGCGAGTCAAACTTGACTGTGTAGTAGCCACTGTCCACATCTGGAGAGAAGAGAGAAGGGCTGCAGGTCAGCAGCTGTGATGGCCAGGCCACACTTGCTCCTCTTGGGCCCAGAGGGGTGGGGAATGCCATAGGAAGCAGAGAAGGGCTTTCCAGGAAGTGCCTTATTCACCACGTCAGTCTCACCAGTGATTCGGGCTGGGTGCCAGAGGCCATCCTGGTGCTTGGCCAGACATGAAGAGCCAGCCTGCAGCAGGCTAAGGTCTGGGTCCTGGAAGGGGCGCAGCTCATCCACAGAAACCACCTGCCCGTGGGAGAACCTGCAGAGAGGACCACGGGAGGCAGCACTCAGGCATGGCCCATGGGGGCCAACAAGCCCAGGAGCACCAAGCCACCTGCCAGGTGCCCAGGGAGATAAGCACACCAAATATACAAACTTATTTTTCTCTTTCGCACATACACGTGGCAAACACACATGTCCACTCATGCGCATAGACATCTCGCACATCCACGTACAGACACACATAAACACACGTGCAAACGATATACTAACGTGTGCACACTTGAGATCGCTCAAGATGCATTCAGCTATTCTGAGGAGCTGCCAGGTTGTTGGGCTAGGGTGACAATGTGGCAGAGGGCATTGTGAATTCAGCTCCCCATCACCATCTCCACAGCTGTGAAGCACTAGACCCACCAGGTATCAAGGCAGACAGTGTGTACACATGTGCCAGGTCCTCCAAGTCCATGAGGAGAGCCCAGTAACAGCAGTGCTAAGCCCCCCTTTTTTTTTTTTGAGCAGGGTACCAGGGATTGAACTTAGGGGTGCTTTATCACAGAGCTACATCCCCAGCCCTTTTAATTATTTTTCATTTTGAGATAGGGTCTCACAAAGTTGCCTAGGCTGGCCCTTGAGTTTGTAATCCTCCTGACTCAGTCTCCCTAGTCACTGGGATTACATATCTATACCATTGCATTCACGGGTCCACTGACTTTTCGATATCAGTGTACCAGTAAAATTAAAACCAAAATCAAAACCAAGTTAGAGAATGAAGAGGAAATGTGGGGACAGACACAGGACTGCAACCTTGAACTCTGCCAAATAAAGACATGAGAAAGCTAACCACCAACCGCCTGTGCAGGGCATTTCTCCAGACAGGAAGCTGTTAACCCCCAAGTGCAGGGGAGGCACAATCACTCCAAGACACAGGAGCCAGGTGGGGCGGGGGGAAAGAAGATGCAACACAGTAGTGGTCTGAGCTGCTCCTTCTCACCCTGGCAATCCTGGCAAACAGAGCACTGACACAGAACACGAAGAGCCCCAGAAACTGTGATGGAGCTGCAAAGCACCACAGTGGTGATACCAAGGACCAAAGGGATGCATTCCAAAGGGACTCCTCACCAGGCAAGCTGGGCACATATCCCAGCACACACCACCAATCAAACCTTTCCGGAGGAAACTTTGGCAATATCAGAGGTATGAAAATTTGGCACAGGTTGAGTGTTCCTTATCCAAAATGCTAGGGACCAAAAGTGTTTTGGATTTTGATTTTTTTTTTGGAACAATTACAAAAACAATGAGATTATCTTGGGGATGGACTCAAGTCTAAATAAGACATTCCACTTGTTTTATATAAACCTTATACACACAGCGTGAAGTAAATAATTACATTTCCAATACGGCTGATTTTGAACTGCTACCTGTCACAGGAGGTCTGGTGTGGAATTTTCTATTTGTGCACACTGAAAAAGTTTTAGATTTTGGGGCTGGAGCAGTGGCTCAGCGGTTACAGCCCTTGCTTGGCATGTGCAAGGACCTGGGTTCGACCCCATTACCACATACACAATGAAGCTTTGGAGCAATGAAGGCCACATGAAAAACTAAATAAAAAATTGATTCTCTCTTTCTCCCTCTCTCACTGTTCCTCTCTCTTAAAAAAAAAGTTTTAGATTTTGGAACATTTCAGATTTTGGATTTTTGGATCAGGCATGCTCAGCCCATGTACTCTTTAACCCAGCAAGTGCTTCAACAAAAGGGTTTTTTTTTTTTTTTCTTAAGAGAGAGGGACAGTGAGGGAGAAAGAATCAATTTAATTTTCACCTGGCCTTTGTTTCTCCAACAGTATGTGGTGCTGGAGTTTGAACCCCATCCTTGTGCATGCCAGGCAAGCACTCCAACCACTGAGCTCCAGCGCCTCAACCAAAGGATTTTAAAGAAATAACCTAAAACTTCGAAGCATGGGGAGTAGTTAAGAATAGTTAATAACATCCATGAAGTGAATTTAAAAATAAGAGAATGGACCAATTCATCTATGGATCAATGAAGAGCAGCAAGAGCCCCATGCATATAGGAAACAAGCACCACCAACGTGCTATGGAAGGGTCTCAAAGCTTGGCTTTCACATGTATGACCCCCAAGCTGATGACCAACTTACCAGATGAAGTACAGACTTACACCTGACAACTAGCGTTGGAGACTACGGACAGCTGAGCTCAGCTACGCCTTGGTAGCGACGGCACTGAACCTACCACAGAAAACCATGCCTAAACTGGACAAAAGTGTCAGAACTCACCAATTCAGAGTTCTGCACACTGATGAGTGGACACTGCACACTGAGAAGAGACTCCTGGTGAGAACCCCTCGGCTTTGTGGGGCAGTGGGAGGCGAGTAGCTAGCTCTATGCTTGGGCTGCTTCTGGGTTCAGAAAACTCATGATAGTTCTTCCAGCTTGGAGAAAAACAGGAGCAGCAGAGAGCAGATGTGAGGAAAAACCTAGGCCCTGGCAGCTACAAGTGGTAAAGTTGGCACCAAAAAAAAAAAAAAAAAACTGGGAAAATGGGCAGCTCTGAACACCTGGGGCTGTGATCCCAGCTGGGTTGAGCACCAACCAGGCGTTCAACAGGGAGATGCCCAGCTCCTGAGGGAAACGCTTGTGCTAGGAGCTCCAAGAAGGCCAGGAGAAAAAGAGAGAGAGAGCAAGGGGCTAGCTGAGCACGGAAGATGCTCCTCAACCCACACGGCTGACAGGCTGAGGGTGGGAGCCTAGGTACCACTCCTGCCTAAATTACTGGTGACCATGGAGCTTTGAAAAGATGTAGCCCTAGGAAACCTAAAGTGCCCCTGGGTTAAATCCCCAGCACCTAAATCCATCAATTAGTTGATTAATTTAAAAATAAAATACAAGCAGTAAAGGCATAGGCAGGCGGATTTTCTGGTTTAAGTCCAGAAAATGTCACTGAAACAACTAGGGAAAACAATTCAGAATCCAGGTGTACAATATATCACCTGTCTTCTGGCTCTACTCTTTTGAACAAAATTGAATTTTCAACAAAAAATGTAAGACAGTAAAACAAACAGCAAAGTGTGGTCTAAATGCATGGAAAAAGCAATCGACAGAATCTGACTGAGTAAGCTGGACAGGACACAGCAGATGCTCTCAGTGTACTCAAAAAAATTAAATGAAAACAGCACTCATTCAGGAAACAATCTCAAAAACAAGTGCAAATTATATAAAAGCATCAAAGGTAAATTGCACAGTTGAAAAATGCAACCGCTGAAATGAGAAATTCACTAGAGGGAGGAGAGAGAGACAGGCATTGCAGGGGCTCAGAGCACTGGGCACGGAGAGGGCGCCCTTGTGCACACCTATGCCTGGCTGGTGATGCGGGGGGCCAGGCAGGTGCAGGAGGATGAGGGCTGGTGATGGGCTTGTGTCTGCCTGGGCCAGGGGCATATGGGAATCTCTGTGCTTTCCATTCAAGTCTGCTATAAACCTCAAACTTTCCTGAAGAATAATACCTATTTAGTGATTATCCAATTTGAAGGAGAGAAAAAAGACTGGGGGGTGGGGAGCAGCAGCCCCTCACAGACCCATCAAGCAAACTAGCAACTGTGCACTGGAACCCCAAAAGGGGATGAGGTGCTGGCAAGGGATGCCTAATGAAGTACCAGGCGTGGGGTCCCCTCTGGTGGACTGGACACCAGCTCAGCTCCAAGAGGCTCTCTGAGCCCAAAGGGACAGGCTCAAGGGGCTCACATCCAGACCTGCTGCAGGCTGATGAAGCCCAAAGGCAGAAAGGAACCAACAAAAAAGCTACTGCTCCTGTACAAGGGAGCAGGGTTCGACTCACAGAGGACCGAAACACCGAAGCCAGACAGCAATATGACCACATGTGAGAATGCTGCGAGAGGAAAATGAACTGTCCACCAAGAGCTCTGCCTCTCAAACACGAAGGCAACCAGATGAAATGAAAAACTGCAAGACATGCAGATGCAGAAGTATGGCCTTTTCACAGGGATAAAGAAATGAACAGGAACTGCTCCGAGTGAGCACCATGATGATGAGCCAATGTAAGAACCAAATATGTTGCTCCAGAGGCCATGAAGGAGAGGTGTACATGCCCCAAACACCCAACAGAGAGTGCCCACAGAAGGGTGGTCACAGAGCAGTGCTGAATGGTGCCCAGACATCAAGTAAGTGTATCAGAACTGGAACAGCAGTGTAGGATGTCCCAAATGTATCCAGAACAGTGTATCCACAGAGAGATAATGTTACACAGAGGAACAGAAGAACTATGCTGTTCCAAAAGTAACCAGATAGAGTATATTCATAAAGAGAAAAAATACAAAGGAACCAAACAGAACTCCTGAAGCTGGCGGCTGGGGGGGGGGGTATTGTTGTTCAGCGGTTCCAGCACTTGCCTGGCATGTGCAAGGACATGGGTTCAAATCCCAGCACCACGTAAACAACGAAGTGTTAGAGCAATGAAGGCCATATGAAATGCTAAATGATAATTCTCTTTCTCTCTCTGTCTCTCTCTCTTAAAAACAAAAAGAGAAAAGACAAATGTTAAGAGGTGATATGATAATCTAAGATGTTATATAATATATACAATGCACTGAAATACCACATGGCATCCCATTAATATGTTCAATTTTATGTTTATGGGTCAGTCAAAATATTAATTTAGGATGGGCGTGGTGGTGCACACCTGTTATCCAAGCTACTTGAGATGTTAAGGCAAGAGAATCACAAGTTGGAGGATAGCCTAGGTAACTTTGCAAGACCATACCTCAAAATAAGAAGGGTGAAATGCAGTTCAGAGATTGAGTGCCTGGGCTCAACCCCTAGCATCAAAAAGAAGAAAAAAAGAAAGAAAAAGGCAGTAATGGAGAATAAGAAACAAAACAAAACAACAACAACAAAACTAAGATGCACAGAAAATAAATGGTGAGTGAAGTGATCTTCATCAGCAACCACTATAAATGTGAGTTAGACTCTGCTTAAAAGTGGAGATCAGAAGAATGTATTAAGACATCCAGCAAGGCACAGTTGTCACACCTGTAATCCCAGCTACTCAGGAGGCTGAGGCATGAGGGTCCTAGGTTCAAGACCAGCCTGGGCAACTAAGAAAGACCCTGTCTCAAAATAAAAGACAGGGCTGGGAATGTAGCTCAGTGGTAGAGCACCCCTAGGTTCAATCCCCAGGACCACAAACAAAACACAACACTCTATAGTATGCATAAAAGGCTCATTTTGCAGTACTGGGGACTGAACCCAGGGGTGCTCTACTACTGAGCTACATTCCCAGCTCCCTCTGCCCCCTCTTTAAATACACAGTCAACTATAATGTGTTTATTTACCAGTAGGCTACTATGCAGCCATTACACTCGTCGTTGTTAACATGAAAAGATGTTCATGACTTTTTTCTTTTAAAGAGTGGAAGAGAGAGAGAGAGAGAGAATGTGTGTATGTGTGTGTAAGAGGGTCTTCGTTGCTCCAACGATGTGTATGTGGTGCTGGGGTCCAAACCCAGGTCCTCGTGCATGCCAGGCAAGCTTCATACTGCTTTGCCACTGCTCCAGCTCCCTCTTCCCACTTTTTGAGACAGGGTCTCACTAAGTTGCCAAGGCTGGCCTCTCCTGAGGACCTGGGATTACAGGTGTGCACCACACCTGCTAAGAGACTAATTTTGAATCAAAAGACAACAATAGGGGCTAGGAATGTGGCTCAGTGGTAGAGCACTTGCCTAACATTTACAAGGCCCCTAGTACCACAAAAAACAAAACAGACAATAATAGGTTGAAAGTGAAAGACATTCCATGCAAAGAGTGATATAAAGAAGCCAGGATGGTTGAATTAATATCAGACAAAATAAATTCACTGAAGGGCAAAGAAGGATATTACATATTGACAATAAAAATCTATTAAGAAAATATAACAATCATAAATGAACACATACTTAACAACAGAACCCAAGAAAATATAAAGCAAAAATTAAGAGAAATGAAATCAAACAGACATTTCTACACAACAGAGACTTCAATACTCCATTTTCTTTTCTTTTTTTTTTTTTTTGAGAGAGAGAGAGAGAGAGAGAGAGCGAGGCAATCTTTATTTAGTTTTGCATTGTGACTTTCCTTCCCGGAACACTTCGTTGTGTACGTGGTGCTGGGGTTTGAACTCGTGGACTTGTGCATTCCAGGCAAGCGCCGTAACCGCAGAGCCACCGCTCCAGCCCTCAATACTCCATTTTCAATAATGACTAAAACAGGGGCTGGCGTGGTAGTTCAGTGGTTGGAGCGCTTGCCTGTCAAGAGCGTGTACCTGGGTTCAAACCCCAGCACTACATACACAACTAGGTGTTGGAGAAACAAAAGCCAGATGAAAAATAAATAAAACGGATTCTTTCCATCTCTCTAAAAAAAAAAAAAAGAGGACATGAACGCACTGAGCCAATGAGAGCTCATCAACATCAGAGCCTTCTCTAGGTACTCCACGTGTGCGTCACAAGGCAAGTCTCAAGCAGTCTCATGAACTACCACGCCCATCACACTGGAATAAAAACTAGAAATCAACAATCAGCGCAAATGTGGACATTTACAAATATGCAGAAATGAAGGCTGGGGGAGGAGATGTGTACCTGTCATCCAACTACTCAGGAGGCTGAGGTAAGAGGATCTCTAGTCCCAGGGCAGACTGGGCAACTCAGCAAGACCCTGAGCCCCTGCCTCCTTAAAAAAAAAAAAAAAAAAAAAGATTGAAGAAGGTGGCTTGGGGATGTAGCTCAGTGGTAGAGTGCCCCTGGGTTCAATCCCCAGTACTGCAAAATACATAAAAAAATAATAATAAATAAAGACCAATATCCTTTATAAACACAGATGCAAACACCCTTAACACTAGCAAACCAAGCTCAGCAGCATGCTGAATGTCTGTGACGATGGAATCATCCCTCAGATGCAAGGGGGACTGACACATGAAAATCATTCAGTACAATACACATTAATGAAGAGAGGAAGAGAACCATGATCACAAAAAAAAGCAATTGAAATGGTAAACACTTGGGGAACTTCCTCAATTTGATGATGAGTACCACGGAAAACCACAAGTAACATCATACTCAATGGCAAAAGACAAAGCTACCTCCCTAAGACCAGGAAAAAAGAAAAAAAATATATATATACTTTTATATGCAATGTACTACAAGTTCCAGCTAGCAAAAAAAAAAAAAAAAAAAAAAAAAAAAAAAAAAAAAAAAAAAAAAAAAAAAAAAAAAAAAAAAAAAAAAAAAAAAAAAAAAAAAAAAAAAAAAAAAAAAAAAAAAAAAAAAAAAAAAAAAAAAAAAAAAAAAAAAAAAAAAAAAAAAAAAAAAAAAAAAAGAAAAAGAAAAAGAAAAAAGAAACAAAGCCATGCAAATTGGAAACAACTAAAATTCTCTAGAGATAACATGAGTATATATACAGAAAATCCTAAAAAATCTACAAAAATATCTTATTAGAGCTAAAAAAAATTTAGCAAAGGACACAAAATCAACATACAAAAATCAGTTATATTTCTGTACACTGACAATGGATAATCTAAAAATGTAATTAAGGAAATTAAATTCCATTTACAAGAGTATCAAAAAGAATAAAATACTAAAAATAAGTTTAACCAAGAACGTGTAAGACCTGTTTACTACAAAACATTGTTGGATGAGAATATTAAGAGGATTAAGAGGACACTGGACAAAAAATAAAAATTAAAAAAAAAAAAAAAAAAGAGGACACTGGACCTCACGTTGAATGTATAATCAATCCCTACTGAGACTCCAGATGCCAGGCTGGGGAGCAGCTCAGTGGCAGTGCACCTGCCCCGCATGTGCCAGGCCCTGGGTTCAATCACAGTCTGACAGAGGGTGTATGTGAATAAAACCTGAAAGCACTGTGGTAAGGCCTGGGGATGATGCTCAGCACTAAAGTGCTGGAGAGCATGTGCAAGGCCCTAGACTCACTCCTTAGGGCCACACACGCACACCCACTAGGCCAAGTGAGTCCAGCTGCTGGATTCTTCCACTTGTGCGAAGTACCTAGGAAAGGCAGATGCAGAGACACAAACTAGGGGTCTCAGGCTGGGTGAGAAGGGTGCTGGGAGTTACTAATTAACTATTGAGTTTGGGATGAAAACATTCTGAAAATAATGGTGATTTTTTTGTGTGGGAGGGCTGGGGATGGAACTCAGGGTTGTGTGCATGCTAGGCAAGTGCTCTGCCACTGTGACACACCCCTAGCCCTGAAAGAGGTGATGATTATCCGCTGTGAATGTTAATTAACGCTACTCTAACTGTATGCTTAAGAATGGCTAAGATGGGCCAGGTGCAGTGGCGTACACCTGTAATCCCAACGACTCAGGAGGCTGAGGCTGGAGGAACGCACATTTAAAGCCAGCCTCAGCAACACAGTGAGACCCTGTCTTGAAATAAAAAATAAAAAGGGCTGGGTATGTGACTCAGTGGTGCACTGGAGTTCAATCTCTACCACCTCCTCTCCCTCAAAAAAAGGTTAAAATGGGAATCCTGTCATATACATTTTACCTCAACACTTAAAAAGTTAATCATGTAACACGGAAAACCAATTAATTATATGCTTTACATGGACACCTGTGCAGCATGTGAACTACATCTCAATAGACACGCTAAGGACACAGCCCAGTTTCCACACATGCTAGGCAGTATTTAACCAGTGGGCTACATCCCAGTCCCTCAATACAGGCGGGCTTGCCTTTTTTTTTTCCCTTTCCTTCTTTTAGTGAAGAAAAGACCAAAATATATTTAAGAGAAGATAAAATTTAAAAAGTGATAAATATTAAAGGCAGATGAATAATTAATATGGAGAACAAAACACATAACTATGAACTGTAATTCAAGAAAATTTTCGGGGCTGTAGCGGTGGCTCACTCATGGAGCGCTTGCCTGGCATGTGCAAGGACCTGAGTTCAAACCCCAGCACCATATGCACAACTAAGTGTCAGAAAAACAAAAGCTAAATGAATAAATATGATTCTCTCTCTTTAAAGAAACAAAATTTCCTGAAATAAAAACTATTTGAAACAACTTACTAAAAAAGTGCACGTGCCATCTTATAGTGATTTGCAGCAAGATGCATCATGGTGAAACATGAGCCAAGATTTATACCCAATAAAACTGGCCTTCAAATTTAAAGGGCACACACTCAACACCACTCCTAGGAGTCCCCACTCACCTCCCAGACACGGGCTTCAGATAACCAACACCTGGAATATGGTGCCATAGCACAATCCTTGTAGAGCTTAGACGATGGCATGTAGTGCCCACATGCTCCATAACGGAGACTTGGTGCATTGCAAAACACCAAGGAGAATGTAGGTATGTGCTTTTCTACTCTTCCAATAGCTTTTTTTTTTTTTTTTTTTTTAAAGAGAGAGGGACAGTGAGAGAGACAGAGAGAAACAACTTTATTGTTTTTCACATGGCCTTAGTTGCTCCAACACTCAGTTGTGTACGTGGTGCTGGGGTTAGAACCCGGGTCCTCATGTTTGCCAGGCAAGCGGTGAAACCTCTGAGCCACCGCTACAGCCCCTCCAATAGCTTTTAATCATTGCAATTAGTAGTGTTATCTCAGGGTGCTAAGTATCTAAGACAAAAAGCAATGATGGGTCTGTAGCAGTGGCTCCGAGGTTACAGCACTTGCCTGGCACGTACAAAGACATGGGTTCAACCCCAGCACCATGTATACAACAGTGTTATAGCAACAAAAGTTGCATGAAAAACGAAATAAAATTGATTTATTTCTCTCACTATCCCTTAAAAAAAAAAAAAAAAAGCAATGACAGGCCAGGCACGGGCACACACCTGAGATCCAGCCACTCAGGACGCTGAGTCAGGAGGATCATGAGTTCAAAGTCAGCCTTAGCAACTTAGCGAGACCCCATCTCAAAATAATAAAAGGGTTGGGGATGTGGCTTAGTGGTTAAGCACCCCTGAATTCAATCCCTGGTTAAAATTAAAAAACAGTGACAGCAAATTTGAAGTCTGTGATCCCATGCCCTTGACAACCAGAACCTTAAGTGTCATGGGGATGTGAGGTATCCCCCAAAGCTCCTGTGTGACAATACAGGAAGGCTCAGAGGTAAAATGATTGGGTTATGAGTGCCTTCACCGTATCAGTGAGTTGATCAAACAACTGGAGGCAGGTAGGGTGTGGGTGGAGGAGGGGGTGTCTCTGAGTATGTATTTTATATCTGGAGTCTCTCCGCCATACTCTTCTGCTATGTTTAGCCTCATCTCCAGTCCTGAGGAATGGAGCAGGCTGTCAGTGGACTAAGAACTCTGAAACCAGGAGCCCCCAAATAAAATTTTCCTCCTAGAATTGTTCATGTTGGGTGTTTTAGTCACAGCAGCAAAAAATCTGACTAAAACAGAAACTGGTATCAAGAAGTGGGTTGTTGCTGTGACTAACCTCACCCTGTTTCAGAAGCTTTTGGAGCTTTTTGGAAATTTTGGGAGTAATTTTGAGACATTTAGTAGTGCAAGCTGGAAATGCTTTAGACTGTTGTAAACAGAGCTTAATGGGTGTCTCTGGTGGGAGCTCAGAAAATCAGAATGCCAGTAAGATTGTAGACAGCAAAGACAGGACTCAGGAGGTTTCAGAGGAAAAGGACTCTATTGGAAACTGGACTAGTGCCCATTTGTGTTATGTTCTAAGAAGTTGTCTGTATTCTGCCCACGTCCTGAGACTTTGTGAGCCTGATTTTAAAAGTGATGGACTTCTTAATCTGGTGGAAGAAATTTCTATGCAGCATAGCATTCAGGTGGTTGTACTGCAGGCAGCTCTTAGCTAAGTTTATGGTGACCAGAAGTTTATGGTCCTGCTAAGTTTATGCAGGACCAGAAAGCAGAGTGGAAAGATTTGAAAAACTTGGACTTGAAAGATGGGAATAGGGGGGTTGGGGATTTAGCTCAGTGGTAAAGCGCTTGCCTAGCACGCGCAAGGTCCCAAGTTCGATCCTCAGCCCTAAAAAAAAAAAAAAGATGGGAATAGGGACTGGAACGGTGGCTCAGCAGTTACAGTGCTTGCCTGGCATGTGTGAGGACCCGAGTTCAAACTCCAGTACCATGTCCATTATGAGGTGTCAGAGCAACAAATGCCACATGAAAACCTAAATAAAAATTTATTCTCTCATTGTCCCTCTCTCTTAAAAAAAAGGGGGGGGAACAAAACTTGGGCTAAGGAAGTTGCGGTTGTCAAAGACATTAATGCCAAGAAAGAAAGAACTTCTAAAGACTTTGCTTAGAAACAAGAGAAAGATGGCTTGAGGGCATCTCAGGAATTGGCAAGACCACACCATCAAAGGCTCAAGGGAGTGAAAATTCCTTTGAGAAGAGACCAGTGGAGCACACTTCTTGTACAAGGAAACTATTTCACCAGGCTCGGCCCCGCAGCCACTGTGAGGGCCTTGCAACAGCAGTCCCTGGAGGCTTGGCAGCAACCACGGTGCTGGTTCTGCAGAACTGAATGCTGCTGGAGTTAGGGCTCATGGAGACTTCAACTGAGATTTCAAAGGCTTGGAAGACCAAACTGCCCCCAGGTCGGAGTTCCTGAGGGCAACGCATGGAGATGTGAAAAGACTCTGCAGGAAAGGAGAAGTAACCAGCCAAGAGAGAGGCCATAAGGACAGAAACCAGCAAGGCCACAGGGTGGAGCTGCACAAGCCTAGGGGGCATCTTGACGCCACATGCTCCAGATGATGGACACAGAGCCACAGGACTTGCTTTGGTTCCATCCCTTCTATGCCCCTATTTTTCTGAATGGAAATGTTTGGTCTCCACCTTTATACATACTGGAAACTTGTAAACTGCTTTTGATTTTCACACTCACAATGCGCGTTTGCCTAGAGTCTCATAGGAGACCTTGGACTTGGACTTCTGGACAATCCTGTAACCATTAAGATTATGAGGACTCTTCAAAATGAACTATATGTATTTTACATGTTCAGATTATCATGAGCTTTTGGGGTCAGAGGTGGAATGTTATGATCTCAATGGAGGTGTCCCCCAATGCTCATGTGTGACAATGCAGTCTCAGAAGATGATTGGGTTATGAGAGCCTTAACCCAATCCGTGAGTTAATCTCCACAGAGATTAACCGACAACTGAAGGCAGATAGGGTGTGGCTGGAGCAGGCAGGTCCTTGGGTGTATATGCCTGTGGGGTATATATCCTGTACCTCCCTGCACTACACTCTTCCACCATGATGTTCCCCCTCCATCCCCAAGGAATGGAGCCAGCCATTTATGGGCTAGGACCTCAGACGCTGTGAGCCCCCAAATAAACTTTTCCTCCTAAAATTGTTCTTGTTGGGTCCTTTAGTCACAGAAGCGAAAAAGCTGACTGAAACACCTGGGGTGGAGTAGAGAAGGAAATAGACATAATTCAAAAGAAACTGAGTGAGAACACTGTAACTGTTAATTTGAATTGTGAATATCTTTATGAACTCACCAGGTATATTTTATCCTTAAAAAGTATAGGTAGATGGACTCAGCAGTTACAATGTTTGCCTGGCATATACAAGGATGTGGGTTTGAACCTTAGCATCTCTTACACCTCGTTCACAACGAAGTGTCAGAGCAACAAAAGCCACATGAAAAACTTTAAAAAGTTGATTTTCTGTCTCCCTCTTTAAAAAAAAAAAATACAGGTGGATAGCTGGGGGCAGTAGTAATTCCAGCAACTTGGGAGACTGAGACAAGAGGATCATGTTTGAGGCCAGCCTCAGCAACTGAGCAAGACCCTCTCTCAATATATATATAAAAAAAAAAGGACTGGGAATAGAGCTCTATGGAAAAGCTTCTCTGGGTTCAATCCCTGGGAGGGGGGCAGTTAAAAAAAAATCCAACTAAAGCAGAACAGGTGATGAGCTTGTGTATCCACTGAAGTTTCCTGGCTCTGCCACCTAAAGCATGTGAAAACATCAACCAGTCTGTGACAGCCTGTAGTCTGGTGCCCATGTTGAGGGTCCCTCCCACCAAGGGAAGCCACGCTTCCTGGAGACCTGGCAACATCAGGTCTGGGCAGGAGATGCGCAGTGGGTGTGGAATACCCTGACCCAGACAGCAAGGTGGCCATCAGCATCAGCAGGGCCAGTCAGAAGGACACAGAACTCAACTTGAGGAGTCTCCTTCTGGCCAAAGGAAAGTCAATTTGCAGCAATAAAGATCAGAACTGCAGTAGGGGCTAGAGCAAAGGGCTAAGCTCAGCAGTTACAGTGCTTGCCTGGCTTGCACAAGGACGCAGGTTCGAACCCCAGCACCACATACACAATGAAGTGTCAGAGCAATGAAAAAATAAATAAAATTGATTCTCTTTAAAAAGAAAAAAAATCGGGGCTGGAGTGAAGGCTCAGTGGTTTTGGTGCCTGCCTGGCAAGCACGAGGAACCGGGTTCGAACCCCAGCACCACGTATACAGCAAAGGAGCAGTGTTGGAGCAGCTAAGGCCATGTGAAAAACTAAATAAAGTTGTTTCTCTCTAAAAAAAAAAAAGAAATTAAAAAAAATCGGAACTGCAACAGATCAAAATCCATCAAATACATTTAAATTTGTGAGTTCATAAGAATATTAAACTATCTAAAAATCGAATTCATCACCTTCTCAGGATGAAAAAGAATCAGCTCTAAGTAACAAGATAAACACCACATACTGATCCGTTTTCATTCAAGCTGCACCACTGGGGGGTCAAATTAGAAACAGAATGTGCCCCTTCCACCTTTGATCCTGGTTTTGAGAAGAGGTTGAGCTTGAGGGTGACCTATGTCTGGGTCCAACCAACCACATGTTCTGCAGTGTGTGGGCCTGCAGCATGGTGCTGCCCAAGAGATCACAGGATCTAGTTCTTCAACAGCTAAACAGTGAACAGGCCTGGAGAAGCCCACAGATGGCAGATGCAGCTACCATTAGGTTCAGAAAACGGGCAAGAATGCACTAGGCGTCACATCACACTTACACCTGCCAATAAGCCACATAAGTACAAGAGAACCTTGTCATAAAAACTGGTTTTGGAGGGAGAAGGCTGTTCTGGGGCTGTGGGGGTTGCTGGCTACTGGTAGCTCTGACAGAGGGGGCTGGCCAGGGAGCCACTTTGTAACAGTTCCCTACACTGCTGATTTCCTGCATCTGAATTTGTTTTATAGCAACAAGGTAAAGGCCACCTGTGCTTGCTCCTTGTTAGGTACTGCTCCCCATCCTTCAGTTCTATACATGAACTCATTCCTTCCTCCCAGCAACTGGTGAGAGTTCTCGTCTCCATTTTTCAGAAAGGACAGAGATGGAGATTAAGTTATAACAAATATGTGAAAGGATGCTTTCCTCATTAGTAATCAAGGAAATACAAAGTTTATCCAGATGCCACTGTCCCAGTTGTCAAAGGTCGACAGTATTACTGTGGGCAGTGCAGAGTACTAAGAACCAGGCATTGAGGGAAGTGAGTGTGCACAGCGCACTCCCACACTGCATATACCCGGTAAATGAGTGCAAAGGAACATGCGCAAGGATATTTACTGCTAGGTGTTTGCAAAAAATGAAAGTTGAGAGGCTGGAGCTGTGGCTCAGCAGTTACAGTGCTTGCTTAGCATGTGCAAGGACACGCGTTCAAACCCCAGCACTATATACACAAAGAAGTGCTGGAGCAATGAAAGCCACATGAAAAACTAAGTAAATTGATTCTGTTTCTCAAAAAAAAAAAAAGGGAAAAGAAATGAAAGTTGAACATCATCCATCAGAAGGGGACAGAATAAAATGTGGCATACTCATAAGAGGCAAAGTAACAGTACTTGGACAGAATATTCTAGAAACATCAACTTGATCATCTCTCAAAAACATACTGAAAACTCAAATTGTTAATAAATCACACTGTATAATTCCATTTATTTAAACTTTCAAAACTAGAGCACAAATGTAGACCACTTATAGACACCTGTCTGTAACGATCACCATGAAGGGTATGTATCAAATCTGGTGATATAGCAGCTCTCAGGAGGGAAATGGAACAGAGTGGAGGCGGAAAGGTACTTTACACTATTGATAACGTTTTTTAGGCTGGAGCAGTGGCTCAGCAGTTATGGCTCTTGCCTCGCATGCATGTGGACCCAGGTTGGAACCCCAGCACCATGTTCACAACAAAGTGTTGGAGCAATGAAAGTCACATGAAAAACTAGGTGTAACTGAGTTTTTCTTTCTCACTGTCCCTCAAAATCCAAGCTGGGGGCTGGTGCAGTGGCTCAGCAGATTAAGCGCTTCCCTGGCATGCGTGAGGACCTAGGTTTGAACCCCAGCATCACATACACAACGTGTTGGAGAAACAAAGGCGAGATGAAAACATAAATAAAATTGATTTTTCTTCTTTTTTGAGAAGAGAGTGTGAGAGCGAATCAATGCCAGCCAAGTGCTCCAACTGCAGAGCCACTGCACCAGTCTGTCTTTAAAAAAAAAAATTTCCAAGCTGGGCACAGTGGCACACACCAGTATTCCCAGCAACTCAGGGGGCTGAAGCAGAAGAATGCTGAGTGTGAGGTCAGCCTTGGCAACTTAGTGAGAACCTGTCTCAAAATAAAACAAAAAGCTCTATGGTACAATCCCCAATGTCAATCAAAAAAAGAGGCTGGAGATGCAGCTGAGTGGTAGAGTACCCCTGGGTTCAGTTCCCAGTACTGCAAATCATAATCATCATCATCATATCCAATTCAAGTCCAAGAAAACAACTTAGCCCTGGTTGGTGTTAAGGCAGGTGTTCATGAGATGCTTCAAAGTCTTCAGACTGCACCTAAAGCTGGCAGGAGAAGCAGCACTGATGAACAGTGCTGGTGGGCTGGTAACCTTGGGCAACTTAGTGCCTCAGTGCCTGCCTACAGGGTTGCTGCACAGGTGAGTGAGCATGTGCAAATCTCTTGGAACAGCACCTGGGCCAGAGGAAACAGGCTAGTAATGAATAAGCAGGAACTTGGTGATCCCCCCAGAGGCAGTGGCAGGAAGGTGACCTGGCTGCTGGTCACAGACATGTCCACTGTGTCAAGACACAGGTGACAGACACTTTTCTGGGGGCAGGGGGAAGAAAGGTGCCAAGGGTCTATTAAGAAATAAGATGTCCAGCTGGGTGCAGTGGCACATGCCTGTAGTCCCAGCCACTCAGAAGGCTGAGGCAGGAGGACTGCAAGTTGGAGGCAACCTGGGCAAATGAGTTAGACCATATGTCAAAATAAAAAATTGAAAGGGTTGGGGATGCACCACAGAGTTAGTCACCTGGGGTTCAATCCTCAACACTGAAAAAAAAAAAAGTCCAATAGTTACCCTGGACTACTGGCTTACAAAGAAAATCTGAGAAGTTTCAGTGAGTATTCCTCCTAAAAAATAAAGTAAAAATAAGCGACACCTGTAATCCCAGCAGCTTGGGAGGCTGGGGGAGGATCACAAACTCAGAGCCAGCCTTAGCAAAAGAAAGATAAAGCTATGCATTAAGGAAAAAGATACCAGGCATCGAGGGCAGCATTTGCATTTGATGAGGTGGTGCCATCTATTTTGTGAAGTGTAAAGATACAGGTGGCGTTTCTTCTTCCTCATCAGATCGATTAGAGGTGCATCCAAAGCACTTATGGGTTAAAAAACAGTAACTTCTGGAATTTGATTTTTTTAAAAAAAGACTTAATTTTATTGCTTCACCGGGTTTTTTATTTTTCCTTCCCTTAATCGTGTATATGGTGCTGGGAATCGAACCGGTCCTCGCGCCTGCCAGGCAAGCGCTCCACCGCTGAGCCACCGCTCCATCCCCTGGAATGGGGATGGTACAGGGAAAGCGAAACAAAAACAGAAGAGGTAGGGCAAGCAAAGCTGATGAAACCTCGTGAAGCGTGACAAGCGACGAAGCTGGCGGCGGCTACACCACTCCAAACTTGCGCACGTCTGAAAATCCCCAAGGTCAATTATGGCAGCCCAGGGCCAGCTCGGGGGCAGTGGGGGGCTGGCTCGCGAAGGCCTGCTCCAGCCCCAGCTCCAGCCCCTGCACGGTCCTCACCTGCAGGTGTCCTTAAAGCGGCACTTTCCCTCCAGGAAGAACGGGCAGGGCTTCAGGGACTTGTGTGTGGGGTACAGGTAGAGCACGCGCACGCAGGCCGAGCCGTCCCGCGCCTGCTCCGAGCCCACCACCATGGCGTTGTGGTACTCCAGCGTGCCCCACGCGCTGTGGTAAGGGGCGTTCACCTTGGCTCCGCTCAGCCTGCCCGCGGCCGCCGCCGCCTCTGCCTCCGCCTCCGCCTCCGCGCCCCCAGGCGCCGCGGGTCCCGGCCCCGCCTCTCCCTCCCGGGCCGTCTCCGGGCCGGCAGGAGCCTCAGCGGCCTCGGTGTCCAGCGCGGCCAGCAGCTTGCTCTTGCGCACCGACGCCAGGCTGGCCTCGGTGAGCCCAATCAGCTCGCGCAGATCGGCCTGCAGCTGGCGCAGGTCGGCCTGCTCGGCCGCCTCCAGGCCGGTGCCCAGGGCCACCTCCACCTGCCGCAGCTGGGCGCGGTACGTCTGCAGAGCCGCCTCCAAGCTGTCCTCGTCCATCCCGACGGCCGCGCGGCTCCCGGCGCGGGGGCGCGGCCGGGGGCCCCGGCTCAGCTGCTCTCCCGTAACGGCGGGCTCGCTCAGGCGCGCGGCGACCGCCCCGCCACCTCCTGCGTCCAGCTCGAGGGCCCTCCGGCCGCCCGCCCTTCCTCCCGAGCGCCGGAAGTGCCCGCGCGCGGGGGCCGCCGGGACGCGACGCCGCTGCTCCCGCCAGGCGCCGCGCGGGGTCAGCGCAGGGTCGCGGGGTCAGGAACCTGGAGGCGGAGGCTCCGAGGTCCCGGCGGGCGCAGGTGGGCCGCGGCGGGTCCCGGGGCGGCGTAGGAACCCGGGCCCGCCCAAAGGCGCCTCGGGAGTCTGCTGGCCGTGGCTGCCAAGGGAGGGGTTCCGAGGCGGAGCCGCTTGGGAGGCGGGAGCAGGGAAGGGGCCGGGACGGTCGCCGCGGAACGACCTGCAATGGGAGTGTTCCGGGGACTAGCTGGTGGCCGCCCGCGGAGGCAGGGCTGGGGTCTCGCAGAATGGCGGAGGGCTCGGGAGCCGCGCAGACTCCAGATTTGAGCCTCTCGCGGGCCAGACGGGGCCGGAAGGGGAGCTGGTGGGAGCGGGTGCGGGTCTGTGCACAGTGACACCTCTTGGGGTGCCCAGGGCAGGATGTACACGCTGCTGTCCGGGTTGTACAAGTACATGTTCCAGAAGGATGAGTACTGCATTCTGATCCTGGGCCTGGACAACGCAGGGAAGACGGTAGGTGCCTGCCCCTGCCTGGGCGCCTCCGCTGTCTGCCCCGCCCCAGAGGGCTATTTGCTAAATAGGCCTGAAGACCTGTTCCACCTGCCGTTTACCTTTCCCTGTCTCCGCAGACTTTCCTGGAGCAGTCGAAAACCCGGTTTAACAAGCAGTACAAGGGGATGAGTCTGTCTAAAATCACTACCACCGTGGGTCTGAACAGTAAGATGCACTGTAGGGCCCTGGACTTAGGGGTACTCCAGAGGATGCTCTTTTGTCCACAGCTCCGCCCATCAGGCCTCTGCCCAGATCCCTGCGGGTGGCGCCATACTGGTTTGCTCCTTCCCTGGGAGAGCTGGAACTTGGTGTGTCAAGGACTAAAGTCACAGGTTGTCCTTTCTCTCCGCAGTCGGCACTGTGGATGTGGGAAAGGCTCGCCTCCTGTTCTGGGACTTAGGGGGACAGGAGGAGCTGCAGTCTTTGTGGGACAAGGTGAGACATGGAGGTCTGTCCCTATGCCATTTCTCTGCAAATGGCTGCCCTGTCTTTGCGAGAGCCCGTTGCCCACTTTTCCCTGAGGGTTTTCTCTCTGGTTCTGTCCCAGTTTCCCCAGTCACCCCTCTCCCCCCGTTTCATCCCAGCCAAACATGCCGCTAGAGTCACCACAACAAAAGTGGCAGCAGGAGGGTTCCTACAAAGGAGTGCTGACTTTTCTGGGATGGGGCCATTTGAGAGTCCAAAGAAATCAGCAGTGGTCACCAGGGTGGTCAGCCCTGAACACTGGGGGAACACAGCGCTACAACCTTTCTCTCAGACAGTGAGGGAAAGGGATGCTGCCAACCATAAGGCCAGGAATGGGGTTTGCCTGTGTGTTTTAAGGAGTCTGTTAGGGCTAGACCACTTCTTTTTGAGCATCTGGAGAGCAGACAAATTTGAGATGCCTTTGGGTTAAACCATCACTTATCAAGACATGGGAATGTTCAAAGCCCCAGCTGGGGCCCAAGCCTGCTGGGAAAATGAGGCAGCTGGCCAGGTTACAAAGCCATGAAGACATCTGGTTTTTGGTCAAGATAAGAGCAAAAAATGGGAGAAGTAGAAGGACTCTTCACCACCCCCACTTCCACCAAGTGAGGACACTCTTGTTTGCTTTCTGCTTAGATTGTGTTGATGATCACCACAGGATAGAAGCAGAAGTGGTGAAGGTCACATGAGAGTGGGCACAAAGCTGCATTTCCTGATGTGCCTGCCTCAGTTCTAGCACATCTGTTACCCCATCCCAGTGAAGGTGTCCTCAGGCACTCAGCAGCTGCCTCCTCCTTTGATGTACGTTTTGGGCATTTCTGAGACTTGGTATGGTACCCCTCTCTGTGCATAGCCCCAGACTAGAGTTGGGTTCAGCTCAGTCTGTGCCAGGCACTGGGTTGAGCACTGCACAGCAGACTTGGCCTCTCCCTCAGGGAGCCCCTGCCCCATGGGTTAGCACTGTGGGTTTAGGATATCTCAGTGCAGTACTGATGCCTTGGTCACTCTTACACTTACCAGCTGCCCTGTTAGAACACAGGGTCCAGCCAGCCCTTGTGGCACATGCCTGTTATCCCAGTGACTTGGGAGGCTAAGGCCAGAGGATTCCAAGTTCAAAGTTAGCCTTAGCCACTTAACAAGACCCTTTCTCAAAATAACAAAATGAAAGCGTTAGGCATGTAGCTCAATGGTAGAGTGCCCTCTCTGGGTTCAGTCCCTAGACTGGGGGGGGGGGGAACCCAGAGACCCTGGACCTTGTTTTAACCTTGGTCTCCTTTGTTGGGCCCCATCAAAGTGTTCCCTCCTGCCCTGACTTCAAGTCAAGAGGGTGGTGTCTGTCCTGCAGCCAGAAGATCCCTGACATGTACCCTGTTGCAACCTAAGATGGACAGAGGATGAGCCCAGGCCCTGGGTCTTGGGAATGGAGGCTAAGATGAGTTGGGCCTCACATGCATGTTGGGAATCTGCACTAGGAAGGCAGCAAGGAAGGTACAGGACAGAGCAGTGGGGAAGTCAGCTTGAGTAATGGGGACAGTGAGGCTTTGGCTGTCTGGGAGCACTGGAGAGTTTCTGGTCACAGGTGCACTGTGTTGGGCAAAACTGATTGGGACCCTTCCTATCTCCTGGTAGGTCACCAGGGTGAACAGGTGTGACACGACTCTTTGCAGCCCGAGTGGGTGCTGCAATAGCCAGTATGAAGCTGTCTGCTGGGTGCACTGCCTGCCACTAGATAGCAAGGCTGTAGTGGGCCCTGTGCACCACTGGGGTCCATGTCTCTGCTCTGAGAGTGGCTCCTCCCAGGGGCAGGCAGGCAGAGGAGGATGTCGGGGGTGGCCTGCAGGCTTGGCCGCTGCTCCTGGCTACATTCACCTCTGTTGCCACCACTTTGGCGGCAGTGTGACCATCCTGGTGGTCTAACCCATTGTCCAGGTGGCTTGCTGGGTTGCCCCACCCCTGCCAGGTGGAAGCAGTTAGCTTGCCAAGATGTGTCCTCTTGGTTGGAGCCCAGTGCCTCAGAATGGTCTCCAGTTGGGAAAGCTTATGGCATCCTGGTGCCTGGCCCCCTGGTGGGCTGCCTCCCTGTGGGCACTGTGGCTAGCCCAGCCCTGCAGGAGACTGCAGGTGTGGGGCTTGTGCCATGATGGTGGTTTACAGGATCTTTGTTGTGCCAGTCTTCTGGGCTGATGTGACATGATGTTAGATCATGGGGTGACATATTCTGACAGGAGCACCCACTGCTGCTGAGGAGATTAGTTTACATACAGGGTCCCCCTGATTTCCTTGAGGGCAATGCCCCATTGGGCTCAGCCGTGCTGTTTCTGTCAGGCTGGTTCCCTGGTGGGGGCTCCATCAGCCGTGGTGAATGGAGCCTGTCCCATTGGCCTGGCTCTGCTACCGTGATCACTACATGACCCTCATCCAGTGCTGCTCACTGCCTTGAGCCAGCCAGGCCACTTGGGCCCCAGCAGTTGCTCTGGTGAACCTTATGTGGGCACCACGGCCTTTGCTGCAGGCCTTGTGTCCACGCTGTTCACAGGTGTGCACACGTACATCAGGCCACGACTTCTCACAAGCAGGACAGCCAAACTCCCTACACGTCTAGCTGAGCCATGTTTGGGTGGTCCCTTTTCTGGTTGTGCAGGGTTTCTTTACAAGGCCAGATATGTGTCACATCTGTTGGGGAGCTAATGTGGTACTCTTCGTTCCCTGGCTGCTTCCGGGCCATTCACTTGGGCCTGGTAGGTATTCAGGGTGGCTCCCACGGCCCAGCCCTCCTGTAGCTGGTAGCTCCTGTGTGTGGGTCTCACCATAGAACCCAGGGGCCCTGGGTCTCCTGCCCCACTGGGAATTGCAGATGCAGTAGCTTACCTGTTCCTGGACCAGAGGCCCTACGCACCTCGCAGAGCTGGCAGGCTGCTCCCTCCCGAGTAGTTGCCCACCCAGAGGATTTCCTGTGACTGCTGACGTGTCCTGCCCTTCGAGAACACACCCTAGAACCTGTCAGAGTTGTGTTGTCATGCTGGGATAGGACAGCTGGCACAGCCCTGAGGTGAAGTGGCAGATGTGCTGTTGTCTGCACCACACAGACATGGGCAGGTTCCCATGTTTTTTTCTAGTTGTGGAGAAATTGCACTTGCTAAATCTTTGGTTTGAATTTTGTCCCATTGCCATGTGGATATGCACCTCCTATGCCTGCCTTGGCCATTTGCCTTGCCCCAGCATTGCAGTTGGTGAGCTCAGAATCGGCCACGTCCAGCCTGCAGAGGTCGGAACTCAGTCCTGCTGACTGTCCTGGCATGGGCTGGGCAGCTTTGTGGGGGCCTCTGAGTGGCTCAGCATGAGCATGCCATGGCTATGATCCCCCTCTCGAGCCAGGTGCTGCATAAGTGCCCACATGCACCCTTTGTGGAGACCAGGCTGAGATCTGGGCTTCGCTCCCAGCCCTGTCTCTTTCACGCCACGACCAGCCTGAGGGCTGCAGGTGGATTCTCAGGACAGCACCTGGGCAGGGGGAGGTCACCCACTTTGCCACAGTCAGCAAGCCTTTCCCAAAGGGCCTGGAGGTGTCTCCACTCCGGAGTCTCCCCCAGCCCCAGGGTCTGCACCTGTTACCTGCCTGTGGCCCCTGGAGTGGCCAAGTCCCCACCATTTCCTCTTGTGGATTCCTCTGGTGGCCATGACATGGGGCCAAGCTCCAGCCACCTTCCACCATGTCCCCCAGTACTATGCAGAGTGCCATGGTGTCATCTATGTCATCGACTCCACCGACGAGGAGAGGCTGTCAGAGTCCAAGCAGGCATTTGGTGAGTGTAACCCATCTCCCAGATGAAGAAGAGACCAAGGGTCCATGTCCACAGACTGTGGTGGGAGGAGCTGGGGAAGTTGGGTTCAATCTGGACATTGCATGTGTCTGGAGCTAGCCTTGGGGCTGGGCCAGGGCCTGTTGGAAGTGCCCAAGGGCCCTGAGCACATTGCCTGGCTGCCTGGCATGTGGGGGGCAGTGTGGAGGGAGAGCCAGGCCCACTGTCCTTGCTTGTGGGCCCTGGGCATTGCCTGCAGTCAAGCAGGATGTGAGTGCAAGACACTGCCCATCCTGCCCTCTCCAGAGAAGGTGGTGGCAAGTGAGGTGCTGGACGGTGTCCCTATCCTGGTGCTGGCCAACAAGCAGGATGTGGAGGTGAGCCCCACCTCATCTCCCCCACACGGCTCCTGCAAGGAGAGTGGTGTATGTACCCACAGGTGCCAAGAGCCTCATGCCTGCCTGGGTGCAGAGGCTGCCTTGAGTACCACCTATCCCATACCCTCAGGACTCCAGCTCCCTGGGCTCTGTTCCTCTGTGGTGTTACCTGGAGCTCTCATTGCTAGAGCAGACCTGTCCCTACTGGAGGTTTCTCACCAAGAATGCAGGTGCTGCAGGGTGGGGGGCACCCCAGAGGCCTCTTCTGCTGTGCAGGCATCTTTACTGGAGGGCAGCTGGGCCCAGTCCTGTTGTGGGACTGGAGTACAATGGTCACTAGTAGTTGGTAGGCCAGGGAAACCATCACTCTCTGGAGGTGGCTCAGTGCCCCATCCCCTGCCTAGCCCTGCATGGCCTGTGTCCCTGCTTCCCTGCAGACCCACCACACCATCCTTGCTCCTCTGAGTCCCAAAACCACTAATGAGAGGGCCATCTGGTGAGAAAACGGTGAGCAGAGAAGCCAGCCACAGCTGCCGCTGCTGCTTCCCCCACCCCGCACCACCAGGGCCACTGAGCCCCACTGCCCTTGCTCCCCACCTGGGAGCTCGGTATCTAATGGTGACAGTCGTAGGACTGCTGTCAGGGTGGGGTGGCCTCCCAGTGCAGCCACATGTAGCCATGAGCCCTCCCAGGCTTTGCCAGTCTTGGGCAGATTCACGGGTGGAATGGTGAACTAACCACTGGCCTCTGTATAAGGACACTGGAACGCTGGCTGAGCCCCACCCAGTTGCTTTCCTATGGTGCTGGGCTGGTACCCTCCTGAGGTCCTCACTTAGCAGGCTGGAGGATGCAGGCTGTGGGCAGGGCCTTATGGCCTCCTCTCCCCTAGACGTGCCTCTCAATTCCTGACATCAAGACTGCATTCAGTGACTGTACCTGCAAAATCGGCAGGCGAGACTGCCTGACCCAGGCCTGCTCCGCCCTCACAGGGTAAGTGGGGTGAGTGAACCTTGCCCAATGGGACCTGGGCACCAAGGCTGGCTGTCTTATACCACTGTCTCTGCAGCAAAGGAGTGCGTGAGGGAATTGAGTGGATGGTGAAGTGCGTCGTGCGGAATGTCCACCGGCCGCCACGGCAGAGGGACATCACCTAGGCTTGGACAGCTCTTCCGCGAGTACTGAAGGAATGCTCCCATGCTGCCAGCTCCTGTGCTGTGGGGCCTGGGGTTGGGTCTGCTTTGTCTTTTGGTTCTTTCATTTGCTTTGTTTTCTCTAAGACAAACATTTTTGTCTGGAAAAGTATAGGCATCCAGAGGCTTCTGCCAAGGGGAATGGGGCAGCTGGGCCCGCCTGACTCCAGGCAGGCCACCCCAGGCTTGGGGCCTTCTTCACCCCAGACACTGATGGGGATGAGGCTGTGGTGGACAGGCTACCCCCAAGGGAGCCGGCTGGGAAATGCGGTCTGGCTCTGGCAGCTGTTCTGTCCAGCTTGCCAGTGGAGGACACAGGTATGCCCATGCCTCATGTTGGAGGTGGACTGGGGGCTGGGCTTGCCCTGAGAAGACCTAGGCCACAGCAGGGCCCTGGGCTTTGGTGCAACCTCGGGACAGGGCTGAGACCTGTGTGGTGGCCCCTTCTCAACTTGCTTTGATGCCCAGAAGAAGGGTGACACTTCACTTTGTGCAAGTGCATCCTTGTGACCCTTGGCAGATTGAGTGCTGTTTCTAGGGGCTGAGCACTCTTCTCCCCAGTGTGGCCAGTGTAATAATGAATTCAGGGAACCTCCTGTTAATCCGTTCCTCTGGGCAGCCCAAAGACGAGGTTCCCTGCTCTCAGGACTTGCATTGCATGGGTGTGGAAAGTGGCCTGGGCACAGGCCAGAGACCTGGTCAGATCAAAACCAGACTGCCCCTTGGAGGGGGGTGGGAATGGAGGTGTTCCACCGTGGATCCTTGGTGAAGTCTCTGTTCTCATCCCTGTGGGCCCTGAGGGGTGGGTGTTCTGCACATTGATTCCTAGGACCTGCAGGAAGGGCAAGGCTTCCACCCTCAGGACTTGACCACCCTGGGAGAGGGTGGCAGGGCCAGTCTCCCAGGCTCCCTAGACAGGTCTGCAGGCCACCTTGCTTCCCAGAAGAACAGGTGGAATGTTTGGCAGGGCTCCTCCTGCGAAGTCTGCCTGCAAGTTCAGAATGGGTGAGAGTCAAAAGATAGGTTGAAGGGGCCCCATAGCACAGCGAGACCAGGGCACTGTCCCATGTTCAGTGCTGCTTAACCACAGACCTTCCCTGTAGATGGTCTGTCGGTGTCTCTGGTACAGGTAGGGAAAGGCAGCACCAGAGCACAAGGTCTGTGGAAGCACCTTGGCAGGGTGGGGCTTCCCACCCAGGCATCCCTGCCAGTGTTTGAGCAAGCGGTGTGACTTGAGAGCAACCAGTTTTACAAAATGGTCTTATAAAATAAACCTTAAGAAGTCTCCCTTGGTGCAGTTGGGGGCAGTTGAGGGAGCACAGCAGAGCCGACGAGGTGCTGTGGGGTGGGCTGTGCCATAGCAGGTGCAGGGTCAACTGGAAGGCCATGACACCCTCCCTTGGCGACTCATTCCCCAGCCTTTGCAGATATCTTGTGAAGCCACAAAGTAAATCACAGTGGGCTCACATTCCTTGGTCCCTGCAGGAGAGCCAGAGGAACACATGGACCACCAAGTTCACAGATCAAGCGGGAAATCTCTAGCACTAAACAAGTGATCCAAATGTGAACGGCTGGAGAGGACAGGGCAGAGGTGGGACACAAAGCCCCAGGAACCTGGGTGGGGTAGCCAGGCAGCAGCTCCAGGCCAGAGTGGGCAACTCATGGGACCCAGGACCACTGTATACAAAGAATTGGGAGAGATAAGGGTCACCTCTGCATCTCCAAACCCCGGGCTCTCTGGGCTGGTCAGGAAGCAGCAGCATCTGCACACCCAGGACGTTCCCAGGACTCCCATGGTGAGGCTCAGGGTCATGGAGTTGCCACAGGCCAGCAATGCTCTGAAGCCCAGTGTCAGACACATTTGTGGGTGGCACAGGCAAGCAGCATCTCACCTCACACTCCCTGCACAAAGTGGGTGGGGCACTGTGCACCTGCCAGCTCCAGACATGGAGCAGGCAGTGGCTTTCAGGATTGGGCTTCTGCCAGCACCCAGTTTGCACACACCCCACCCTGACTGCCACCACCATGTGTGCTACTGCTTGTCTGCCAGGTGGCAGGGAGGGCGTGGCCAGCCCAGCTACATCCTGTGGGAATTCCTACTTCCACTGTCTAGCTGGCCTGTGTTATGCAAGGCATCCTCCAGGATGGAGCTCTGAGGTGTGGACTACAGGGAATGTGGGGGCCACCCCAAAGGGGTCTTGCTGTAGGGGTCTGGAGGCAGATCCAGCGCAAACACTTAGGGTGCAGGTCTCGTAGAGAAGGTGTCAAGGAAATGCTCCCTGCTGTCTGAACCTCCACACACCCTTGAATTCCCCCGCTGAACTCAGGTCACAGGCACATCTGGCCTACTGGCCAGCTGCTTTATTTGCACGTCTGTACCCATACAGAGACAAGTACACAACTGGCACAGGCCCCTGGGGAAAGCTCCAAGTTAGCAGGCATCTTGCAGCAGACCCCACGTGTGTGAGGCCTGTGCAGGGGGTTGTTGCTGGCCTAAACCACAGCTGGACAGGCCAGTGTGGGAGTCCACACAAGGAACTCCACAGATGCTCACTGGGGCTCCAGCCAGAAGACTTGTGTGATGCACTGCTTCCTGGTGGCAGCATGACAGCCGGGACACCTTCTAGAAGCCTGTGGAGACACCTGGTTGTTAGGCATGCCTGCTGGTGACTGCAACCTGGTGCACCCCTCAGCCCACCCCCTGGGTGACACCTGGCAGGGACCAGGGAGGGCCAGGCGTCAACCTGGAGGTGTTGTCGCCAGCAGGCCCAGCAGCAGCAGAAGTCGCAGGAGGTGCACTGGAAGGGCACTGTGTCCTCTGCCCTGCAGCCTGGGCACGGGAAGCCTGCTGCAAGGGGCCTGCATGAGCTCCCTGGGCCTGCTCAGGGATGTCCCCACACCCAGCAGTCCCTGCAGCCTCCTCCAGCTTACCCTGCCCAGGCTTTGTGGGCCCTTCAGGAGGCATGGTAGGCTGGCTGGGTCCCATGCTGGTACCCTTGGGTCTTGCACTTTCGGCTGGCCTCTGTCTAAGGAAAGATGAGATCTTGCTCTGGGTCTTCCTGGGTTTCTCAGACTGTGTGGGATCTGCAGAAAGGAGCCCGTTGGAGGGGTAACCAGTGCTTCCCTCCTGCTTCCCCTTCCCCAGGAATGCAGGGCACTCAGTGACAGGACAGGGGCTGAGGGAGTGCCCTGGCAGGCCCCCACCTGGTTGGGGAGTGCCATGGGTGAGCTGAGGGGTACTCTCCGGTGGGCCCATCAGCTCTGCACATGTCTGCAGGAAGTGCTGCTTGTGGTGAGGACGCACGAACATGCTGAACCCTGTGGGGAGCTTTGCTCAGGCTGCCCAGGCCCAGCATCGCTTAGCCCAGGCCCACAGCAATCCTGCCCTGCCACCCCACCCCACCCAGGGCCACTTGCTCTGCAGCAGGGGGAAGTCCTCGGGCCTTGAGGTGGTCAGCGCAGCTAGCACAGCCAGAACTTTGGTGAGGTCGTCATCATGTTTGTATGCCTTCAGTGCTGCCAGGAGCTGGCTGCAGCCTGTAGACCCCAGGGCCTTTCGGGCATCCGCCAGGTAGGCACTCACAGCAGGCTGGCCCTGGTGTTCCCTTTTGGACCCCACTTGTGGACAGATGCCTGGGGCTCCTGTGGCAGGAGGACGGGGGCAGGGTAGCATGGCTCAGAGGCAGTGTTGGGGTTCTAAGGGTCCAGAGCATTCCTTCCTCCACTTCCCCCTCTTCCCGGTAACTCCTGAGGAGCCCTTGGGCTGGTCAGGACAACTGGGTGCAGAATCCAGAGCAGAAGAGTAGACACCCCCAGTGGCCTCAGCTCTGCTAGAGGCTCTGGTCTAGTTGGAAGCCATGCAGGCCCAATTGAAGTATAAGGCTCTTTGGGAACAACATATCCTACCTGGGGTCTGCAGGAGTCATGTACCTGCAGGGGGTGGTCTGGTGGATAGGTGGGACCCTCCCTGGTTCAAGTGCTCTCCAGGATTCAGCTGTCTGGACGCACCCTCAGACAGGGTCAGCTTGGGCTCTGACTCCCTCCTTCCTGAAGAAACATCCTCCTGAGGGCCTGGGAGGGTCCCTGGGGCAGGAGCAGGCCTGGCCAGAGGAGCCCAGGCTTTGCTGTCCTCCTTAGTCCAGGGCAGGGGCCGGACACACACACTGCAGGTACCTGGAGGAGCTGAAGCACACCCACACAGCTTCCTGTCTACAGCCGGTAGATGCTGCTGGGCCCAGGCCTCCAAGGACAGGGGTTGCCTACATAAGGGCCTCCCCTCAACAGTAATTCCATCAACCCCCATGCAGGAGCAAGGCTGGGCCAAACAAGAGCCCACAAATGCCCAACCTGACCACCCCAGGGTCCCAGGTGTCACCTATCCTTGGGGTCTGAGGCTGAGGATCCTCCCTGGTGGCTCACCACTGTGGTCCTGGGCTGGCTGTGCATGTTGCCCATGGGAAAGGCTGTGCTCTGGCCAGCAGCTGCAGCCTTGGCCTGTGAGCTGGAAGCAGATGTCCTCAAACTGCCTTTTGTGGTGGGGCCGCACAAACTGGTAGAAACCTGTTAGCAAAGAGGTCCCTGGCCCTGTGGGTCCCTCATACTGTCGCCACTGAAATGGTAGCTCTCTGGGCCATGGGCTGCCTACCAGGCTTTTTCCAGAGGGCAGGGACAATACTGGGCCCTAGTGGCCCTCATGACAGGCCTCTTACCCCCCATAACCATGGCACAGCACTCATGATAGGAGGCCTCTGCAGGCCTGGGCACCTTGGAGCAGGGTGTGCTTTTGGGGGTCCTCAGCAAAGAGGCGCCCAAGACAAGCTGCCAGGGATTGGAAGTCATCAGAGCCCTTGTAGTCCTGCAGCGCCTGGGTGAAGGTGTCAAAGCTGTCTTGGCTCAGAGACTGCTTCACGGCCACCATGAACAGCTTGGCTCTGCCCACCTGTGTACCAGCTGCTGGCTCCTCCTGCTGGACACATGTGAAGGCCCCCTCAGGTGCAGAACAGCCTGGGCTGCGATGGCCACAGCAGACTCAATTGGAGCTCAGCTCAGAGGGCAGCTTACAAAGGAGGAGTGCTCCTCAGCAGGCTGTACACACTATGTGTCCCCAGCCATCTTTCATTTATATATTTATTTTGAGAGAGCCTTGCTAAGTTGCCCAGGCTGGCCAGGGACTTAGGATCCTCCTGCCTCAGCCTGCCCAGTTGCTGGGATGACAGGCATGGCCACCAGCCCTGTCCAGTCAGGCCCTACTTCTGCGTACATCAGACCCATGTGGCTCTGTGGAAACCAAGGCACAGCTGTTCCAGGCAGTCCTACCAACCCTGCCCAGCCCTCCTGGGGCACTACTCAGTTCTTCCCAGCTGAGGGACCTGGGCAAAAGCAGTGGCCCTTGGGGCTGTTCAGCTGGTAAGGGTTGTAATTCATTGGCTTTCCCAAGACCAGGAACACACCACACCTGCTCACATGAAGTAGATCAGCGTCCATCCTTGGGAAGTTAGAACCATGCTGTGCGGGGAGTGCAATCGTGGCCAGAAAGAAGAGAGGCTCTCATGACACCCACAGAAAGAACTACAAACTCAAGCCCTGAAGGCTGTCACTGCTGCCCAGCAATCCAGCTCCCAAATGGGCCCACACCCTGCTCAGCAGGGGACCACAGGCACCAGGAATCAGATTCCCAGACATATCCCTGAGAAGCCAGTGTGGCTGCAGGGACAGCCCACATACCGGGCTGACCAGCCTGATCTTCTTCCTTCCTCCTCTCTGCATGCCAGCCTGCCTCTTCTCACGCTGGAACACCTGGGTGGGGCAACCAAGTGCCTAAGGGGGACACGGCTATGGTCCCAACCCCAAACCCGAGAGCTCTGCCAGTGTCATTAACAGAGGCCCTTCAGGGGAAGGCTGTCATGCCCAAACCTTGGTGGCAGGACTGTGACTCATGCCATCGGCCTGCATCACAGCAGCCATACCAACAACAATTTTAGAAACCTGCAACCTGTCAGTACCCCAGTCTTACTCCAGGGGCCTGCAGAGGCACGGAGAGACAACAGGAATGCTGCCAGCAAGAGGCAGGAAGCAGAGAGGGAACCCAGGTCAGGCCCAGAAAGTATGGCCTCAGTGGGGGAGGAATCTGAAGTCACACCCCAGCCCAGGCCTGGGGAAGGCCAGCTTTGGGTGAAGCAAACAACAGAAGCCACCAGACCCTGAGTGGACTGTGCCAGGCTGGCCTGTCAAGGAAGCACAGTATGGTGGGAGACACCATCTGAGTGTCAACATGCTCCTCTCCTGGAGCTGGTGGCCAGAGGCTGAGAACATACAGCACAGGTGGGGGCTGAAATCCCCCACGAGCCCACCAGGAAGGGGATTTACACAGGCACATGGACAGACACTAAGGCTACACCGGTATGACCTGAGCAGGCCTTAGCAGCCCTAGAGTTCATTCCAAGGCACTCCCCACTTCCCACCTGCACCCCCGGCCCCTTCCCCGCACCTCCTCCTTCCTGGGGTGGGCCTCATCTGCAAGTGCCTCGGCCCTCTGCTCACTGTGCTCCAGGGCAGCCAGCAGCCCTTTGGGCCTCCGCTGGGCAGGGACAGGCTCCTGTTCATACTCCACACACAAGCTGCTCTCAGGGTTCCCAGGGGCTGGCGATCCTGCAGGAGCATGGGTATGGCAGCAAAGCTTACAGCACCAGGTAGGCTGCTGCCTCTGCCCGTAGTAGCCCTGAACCCAGCCCCAGGAACCTGTAGGTCGTGGCCTCAGACTGGGCACATGCACATCCAGACTTGTGGCTTTCCTGGTGGTTAGGAGGTCACTTGGCAACTTAGCCTCAGAGACAACGGCTTCTCCCCCACTTACACTTGGGGCTGCAGCCTGGGTGACTGGTGCAGGCATCTGCAGACCACAGGGTAGATGGGCCTGCTTCTGTGGCTTTTCAGAGGAGGAAACCTCACCCCTCCCCAGGTAGGGTGCTAGGCATAGCCAGCTGGGCATCTGGAAGCTCACAATTTTCTGAGCGACACGGAAGAACTGGGCCACATCCCGGATAACGTGGCCGAAGCTGCTGTATACCTTGAGGTAGGGGCGTACCCAGGAGGGCAGCTGGGCTCTGGCATCAGCATAGGCAAACCTGGAGGGCATATGGTCAGCCTGGGTCCTTTGCCCTTTTACCCACTCCATAGGGCTCAGAGGCTGCCAGCAGGAGCCCCCCAGTGCAGAACCCCAGGGTCAGAGGCTGCTTGGGGCATCGTGTAGAGTAGAAGGGTCTCAGATGGGATAGCTTAGGTGGAGCCCCGTCTGCACCTGTGGTCGCACAAGAAGACAGCCCCGTAGTCATGGCGGTGACGGATGACCCTCCCAATGGCCTGGTTCACAGCCCTGGATGCCTGCTGTCGGTACCACTCCTGCCCAGAGAGGAACTACAGGGGCAAGGGTGCTGAGTCACAGGGGCTCTGTCACCATCCCTTGCCCCACCCCCAGTCTGACCCCATGGTGCCTCACCTGGCCTCCAGCCCCGCTCTGGCCCCTCATCTCATCCAGGAACTGCATCTTGAGGACAACTCGGGGATCCATGCGCGGAGGGTATGGGAGTCCCGTGATAATCACACCTCGGCCATTGGTGTCTGAGAAGTCTAGCCCCTCGCTGGCCTAGGACATAAGCCCAGGAGCTGCCTGGAGCAACAGACACTCCTCTTCCTTGCCTCCATCTGAGCTTGGAGCTCTTTCCCAAGGGTGCAGGTCCCACCCCTCACAGCCTCATCTCTCAGGCACAGATGGGGTGAGAGGAAGCTCTCCTTGCCCCCAGATGGACCCATGACCCACAGAACCCTGTAACCAACTCCACCATGCTCAGACCTCCTCTATCCTGCCTGCCCTTGGGGGCAGGGCCCGTGCCTGGTCAACTCACAAGCTCCCTCAGGAAGCAGGTGGGCAGGAGGTGGTCACAGAGGCCTCACCTTGCCCCGGCATACTGCAAGGAAGGTGGCCCCACTGGACCCAGGGGAGGCGACCCGCTTGTAGTAGGCATCAATGACCTAGAAGGAGAGGCTGGTCAGCCAGAACCCTCAGCCTGGGCCCCTTCCCACCTCAAGGGAGACCCAGATCTCATCCTGAGATGGGAGAACCAGCACGTCCTACAAGCACCCTTTCTGCAGTTCCCCACTGACCCATGGTCAGCACCAGAGACTGCTGAGTGCATCCCAGAAAACACAGGAATCCAAGAACCAAGGTGGCTGCAGGGCCAGACACCAGTCTAGCACCAGCAGCTGTCCAGGTAACACTCAGGAGGGGACAAGACACAGGGAGCTAGAAGGGTGATGGTGGCAGGCCCAGGGACCCAGCAAAGCATGGACCTCTGAGAAGCTGCTTTTGTTTCTGGGCTCCACAAACAAAGGCTTGAGCACCTCCATCTTCCTGGCCAAGTCTTGGGCCTGTAGGAGGAAGGGGTCAGGTGTGGCTGGACCACTAGCTCCACAGGTTAGACCTGGGCAGTTGCAGGGCTGCAGCCAGTCTTCTTGGCTCTGCCTGCCCACCTTGTGCAGATCCCCACCCCAGAGGAGGACTCACAGAGGGGCCCCACCTGCCAGAACTCCAGGCTTTTCTCCATGACAGGGTAGGAAGGGAAGAAGACCAGGAGCCCGTGGGGCACCACACGGGTGATGTTGCCTGGAAGCATGGTGGCCATGGTCAAGGCAGAGGCCCCACGGGTCTCGGGACTTAACACTAGGTGTGCTGACCCTAAGTGGGGCTCCCACACCATGGGAGGGCTGGGTGTGAGGACTTCCCAAGGGAGGCAGGCTCCTACTCACCCAGAGCCTTTCCCAGGGAGGACAAGTAGTCTTCAGAAAACCTGCAGAGCAGGGCAGCTGTTGCCAGGAGGGTCCGAGCGTGCAGCAACAGCCCCAAGCCCTGTGAGGCCTGGAGACCAGGACTCCTTACCGCTTATCAAATGCAGAGCTGAGCTGGGTTCCATCAGGACCTTTGGGAACAACCCCGACCCAGAGCTGGTGCTTGTCAATGACGTGTGGGTTCTCCAGGCACACTGGGAAAGGGCTGGAGTGTGGCCAGAGGGAGCAGAGAGCAGGTGGATGCAAGGTCAGGATTCCCCAGCTCCCTGGCCCACAGGGACCCCTGATGCCTGGTACCCCCCACAACTAGTCTGTCCCCCAGACTTTGGTCTCTGGCCAGGGTGACTCATACATCTGCATCTCCAGGGTGAAGGAGGAAAGCGGGGCCAGTGTGCCACTGGTGAGAATCAGGGTGTGGACACCCTGGCGGGTCAGTTCACGCATGCTGTGGCCAGGACTGAAACACCAGTAGCTCAGCACCTTCCCTGTGGGGAAACGAGTGGGCGGTGAGGACAGGGCTGATGGCCTAGGCATAGTCATCTCCCCACCCTCCTGAGCCATGTGGGTGCAGAGTGCAACAGAACAAAAGGACTCTCTTGAGCTTGAGCTCAGCCTGAGAGCTGGACACCCCCTCAGGAGAGGCCACCAAACCCATACCCAATCTTCTCAGAAACCACAACACATGGCATAGAGCTCAGAGCCCCTTCACAAAAACCACCCAGGAAGGAAGCAGGGTCCAGCCTCCTGACAGTCCAAACACCACTGCAGAAGGCAGTGGAGCAAGTTCCCAGATGGGTCACATCAGTAGCAAACAAGATCAAGTCCCTAGAGGAAGCCAGCAGTCACTCATAGTGCCTGACCAACTGGCCTTTGCACACTGTCCCCACTGGCTCCGGCACTCTCCAGAGGGTCCAGAAATCAAAAGGGCACCAGCTGAATGACTTCAGATGAGACCAAGGGCAAGCCCGAGTCAGCAGAGGGAAGGGCAAACATGTTAAGACAGAGCCCTTTCCTGGGCTCGGGAAATGCTCCCACAGAGCTGCCTGACTGGGGACCATCAGGGCTGTCTCACAAGGACTACGCACCTGGAGGAACTCATTTCCCATCAACACCCTGCCTCAGGAGGCTATTTCTGAGAAGCCACAGGATTTCAGAGTGTAAGGAACACTCTCCACCTGGCCTTCCCATCCCTGAGACTCCCCAGATTCCCACTCAGGATGGGAGAGGCCACACTTCGAGGCTGCTAGGATCAGAGCTCCTGGCTACACCAACGTTCCAGGCTGCCTGGAGCTCCTAGCCCCTTCTTCCCCACCAGGCCAGGCAGATCAAACCACAGCACCTACACATTTCCACTGGGACTGCTTCTGCTTCAGTCAGGCAGCGGAGGCAAGGGCAGGGCTGCTGGCTCTCGGGGCTTATGTGAAGTGTGGGTCAAAGGCTGCTGGAGCTAGCAGCAATCAGGAACTACTGTATGTGTGAAGCCATGCTTTGGAAGCCCACCAGAGCTGACCGCCTCATAGAGGTGGGGCTAGCTGTACCCAGAACCCCTGTGCAGAAGACACCAAGCCTGGGCACACTGCAACAGATGCAGGGTGTCCTGGGCAGGAGAGAGGCCTCACTGGGCCCTGACTTTGTCACTGCCTACCAGGTGGCCACAGCTGTGCCTGGCTTGGGTGGGCAGTGCCAGTGCCCTGAGGTCAGCAGGGGAGTGGGTCCCAGTCCCAAGCCTGACCTTGCTTTCTGGATGTGCTGGCATTCCAGGCATCTGACCGCTTAGCTGTCCTCCCGTGTCCTTTGTCAGGGTGGATGTGCACCTGCGGGGACAAGTTGAGTACAGCATCCTGATCCCCACCTGAGCTCTATGAGACCACCACCTGCCCGCATCCTGGAGACAGGCCCCACCTTGTAGGCCTGTGAGACCCCAGGCCCCACCATGGAGCCAGGGCTGCCCTCAGCAGGGTCCACACTGAACACAACCTGAAAGGCAAGAAAGTTCCCAATGGGGCCAGGGCCTGAGGTGCTCAGGAACACTCAAGCCCAGCCCCTCATGAGTCACCTGGCCACCAGGATGGCACAGGCACTCTGGACCTCCCCTGGCTTACCTGCTTCACCCTCAGGACGAGGAGCAGCAACTCCCATCTCAGGCCCCCACCAGAGTGACCTCTGCACACTGGGAATGCAGAAGCCCCATAGGGCCCCTAGTTCACTGCCTCGGCCACCCTCCACCCTGGACCCCAAGTTATCTTCCCAGTCAAGACTACTACAGGACCCCTAAAGGACATCAAAGGGCTGACTGCAGACTCCACCTGGAACAAGAGGGAACTGGTTCTGGCAATGTCAGGCAGAAAGTACCCAGGACACCATGGGTGGGGGCAAGCTCCTGCCCCTCTGGGGAGGGACCTGACTTTCGATGGCCAGGAGACTGCTGTTCATTGGCCCCACCAAGATGCAGACAAGCAGAGGACAAGAGTGCTGTGCACGGATCATCTCCATTGTCAAGAGAGCTCTGCAGATCAGCAGCACTGAACAGGCACGAAGAGGCCAGCTGTGCATGACCCTCACCACACAGGGCAGGAAGCCAGCAGGGAGGATGCTTCAGAGCTCCAGGAGGCACTGCCCAACAGTGAGAAACCAGAATCCTCCAGGAGACTGCAGAGGAGGTGGTGAGTAAAGGTCCCTGGTGCAGACAGGCTGTGTGGAACTGGGGTGGGCGGGCAGACCCAGGTGTGGAGAAACAGGTCTCACCTGAGGCTGCCCAAGTTGGGTACACCACTGCAGGGGCAGGTGCCACCATGCCTAGGTGTGAGCTGGGATAGCAGCAATCAGTGGCGTGAGTGCCTTGGTGGTGAAACAACATCTGTGCCCTAAGATACCCGCTCCGACAACTTGCCACAGTGAAGGCTGCCTGGAGGCCCACCTGGCAATTCTCATGCATGGAAGGGCAGTTGGGGGCTCACTGCAGTCCGATGTCCTTGCCCCTTGGGGCTCTCACAGAGCACAAGTGGGGACTGCTCCCTGCACATTCTGCCTGTCATGGCCGCCTTCCTCATCAGCACCCCACTGTTATCAGGGCTCTCACCTCCAGTGACATGGCACATCCCCAAAGGGTCTTCCTATGTGTGCTCATGCTGCCCTCAATGGAAGCACCCATGTTGTGAGTACCCCTAGGACACTCCTTTCCCCTGATGCCCACCAGGCCTGCAGTCAGCCATGCAGGGCAATTCCTAGCCCACCTACCAGCAGAGCCAGGGAGGACCACGGACAGCTCTCGGTGTCATCAAGGAGGCATCTCTGCATGTGCACCGCTCCTGGCCTCCCAGCTGCACTGTCGGCCTGCTCCCCACACACCTCCCTGGGCCACATGGCCTCTCCTCTCCATCAGGGGCTCCCCTGTCTATCCTTCTCTATCACAGGCTCCGATCACACTGACAGGGAGGCCACAGCCACACTGATTCTCATGCACTCTTTTTCATGGTTTTCCCCATCAGGGGATCCCACAGTTACGCCATCTCCCTGCCAGGGACTCATAGAACACAGTACCCATATGGCCTTCTGTCTTTCCCCTGGGAAGCTGTTCAGGAAGGTGCTTGTCTCTGGATATCTCTTGGTTCAAACCCATCTGGTGCTGCTGGGTCTGTTTGTAGGCAGGGGGTCCTGATAGCCCTCACTCTCCATAGGACCCAGCTCTATAGCACCGCTCTGGATGTGTCTGGCCTTTCCACAGCCAACCACGGCCAGACCTGTCCTCTGTCACTTCCCATAGAGACTCACAGTGCATTCAGGGTGAAGGAAATGACCTTAAGCATTTACCAACATAAACACATGGTCTCGAGGCCTTTGTGAAGACTCTAAAACCCCTGCTGACTTCCATTAGGAATAGAGGCCTGCAAAATCCAACCCAGGCTCCTACCTGGATGATGTCCGCAAGCTTCTGCAACCCCACCGTGTTGGCAAGTGCTCCGGCACCTGTGGGGCAGTGGGCAGCTAAACAGCCATATCTCAGGCAGGGGAGGCTGCAGGTCCCACAGGACCACACTGCCAAGCTGGAAGCCGGCTTCCACCAGCCCAGCATCAGGTGCAAGATGTGGTAAGAAGGCAGTAGGCCCACTCTTCCCAGAGTGCCAGGGAGAAGCAAGAGGGGAATGGAGTTTCCAAAGGGTCTATGATACCTGAGAAAACTCGACTCAGGGTAGTATGGGGGAGAAGCCAGCAAGGTCCACAGCTCACAAACCCAAGGTCTCCCACTGCCTCTCCTTAAAAGGGAACTATCTGCTAGGCAATGGTGACCACGCCTGTAATCCCAGAAGCTCAGGAGGCTGAGGCAGGAGGATCACAAGTTCAAGGGCAGCCTCAGAAACTTAGCAAAGCCACGTAACTCAGACAGACCCTATCTCTTTAAAAAAAAAAAAAAAAAGAAGAAGAAAAGAAAAACAAAAAGATTGGGATGTGGCTCAGTGGTTAAGTTCATCCTAGGTAACAAAACAAACAAATGGGTCTGGAATGGTGGCTCGTCAGTTACAGTGCTTGCCTGGCAGGTGCGTAGACACAGACTCGAACACCAACACCATGTACGCAACCAAGTGTCAGAGCAACCAAAGTCACATGAAAAATTAAATAAAAATTGATTCTTTCAGGGCTCAGTGGGTACAGTGCTGGCCTGGCATGTGGGCTCAAACCTTAGCACCATATACACAAAGAACTATTAGAACAACGAAAGCCACATGAAAAAACTAAATAAAATTGATTCTCTCTTTAAAAACAACAACAAAAAGCAAACAAATAAATAACACAGTGGTTAAGTGGCACTAACACCTCCATGGCCCAATCGGAAAGCGGAAGCCCTGTAGGTCAGGCTCCTGTTCACGTGGAGGGACAACAGTGGCCTGCTGACAGCAGAGAGAGAGGGTTCCCAGATATGATCCAAGGGTGGTCAGAGACTCACGTCCTGCCAGGTGCTGGATGATCTGGTCCAGAGAGTCCAGGATGCAACCCTTAGTCTGAAATGTTATCTGGGCTTCTGCAAACAGCTCGAAGATGTAACTGCCAAGCAGGACAAAGAAGACCTGAGCGTGGCAGAAAACCAGACTGCAGTGGGGAACCACAGAATAGCAGCTGTGTGAGTGCCCTTCACTCAGAAGCAAACACTAAGGCTTCCCAGGGAGAACAAAACAGGTGAGAGATCTTAACCCTCAGAAGCCTCCAGGGAGGGAAAGGAGAGCCATGTACAAAAATGGCTAGGCACTGGGTGAGGAGCCAACCCCGAAGGGGCTGCCAGGGCCTCCTCCAGAGCTATAGAAAGAGACAAGGGAACGGCCAGCAGAAGCTGTAGGAAGGGCCCTGGGGCACAGGCCAGGCCAAAGAGCCAGGCTGGGGTCTTGATGTCCAGCTGAGGAGCTTAACTTCACCTGCCAGAAGCCAGGAGTCCCTATCAGGTTCAGAGGAACAGACCAACTTAGGAAGAAGGCAGTAGCCCAGGGCCCCTCGAACACTGGCCCCAGCATGGCCACAACTGTGTGTCCAGGGGTACACACACACAGCCCAGTCATAGCCCCTTATCGGCCCTCAGGAAAGAGCAAACCCCATTGCCCAGGTGGGGACACTCAGACCTGGGGACTTCCTTTTGGCCTACTGAACAGGCTGGTGATGGCCGTGAAGGTCTCTTGTTCTCACAGGCACTGCCCTGCCAGGAGGGCTGGGCCACAGTGGAGGGAATGCTGTAGGGGACACGCGGTAGCACACACCGTGATTCCTGGTGTTCTCAACAATCACTAACAAGTGGCAACTGCCTGGGCCTCAAAGACCAAGATAAACCCAACTGGATGAGTTGGCCCAGGAACGCTAAGAACAGAGCCCACTGTCCCCTCCAGTTTCAGGGCAGAGCCTGCGTCATGGGGGCTGCCCCCATTCCTCACCTCCCTGGCTTGGTGACACCACGGTCATCTCCAGGCAGCTGCACAGCTTCAATGGCACCCTCCAGGCGAAGCAGGATCACTGTGGGTCAGGGAGGGGTCAGGGAGATGTCAGGGCCAGGCTCTGCCAGCCACTGGGGCAACAGAGGATAGCACTTACTCTTGAGCTTCGCGATGTCTTGCAGTTCCATGTGCAGCCCTGGGGGAGAGAGGGTAGGACATAAACAACTCTGCATCTCTGCATCTCAACTGTCCTAAAGAGTCAGGGTGCCCAGCGTGGAGGAAGGGACCCAGATGCAAGAGCCCTGTGGGGTCCTTGCAGTCCACATTTCAACTGGAAACAGCAGGAGCACACATGGTTCACCTTTAGAAATACACATATGACCTGGTGATGAATTCATACCTGTAATCCCAGAAACTTGGCAGGCTCAGGCAGGAGGACAGCAAGTTCAAAGCCAGCCTTAGCACTTTAGTGAGACCCTAAGCAACTTAGAGGGACCCCATCCCAAAATAAAAAGTAAAAAGGGATGTGACATGGCTCAGTGCTTAAGCACCTCTGGGTTCAATCCCCAGTACCAAAAAAAAAGAAATATACATATGTACACACCATGTACATGGATATTCTTCCCAGCTCTGCGTCTGAAAGGACCTGGAAACACTGACCAGTCACAACCATCAATGACCATCAGCAACTTGGTGCTACAGAGCTGGACCTCCAGCACAACAGCCAGCATGTGTGTCAAAGCCCCGGAGGGAGATGAGAAAGCGTGTAGGACAGAACAAATACTTTAAGAAAGAATGGCTAGGGGCTGGGGTGCTGGGTCAGCAGTTATGCTGCTTGCCCAGCATGCATGAGGACATGCACCACATACACAACGAACACAGCAATGAAAGCCACATTAAAAAGTAAATAAAGTTGACTCTTTGTCTCTCTTACTGTCCCTCTGTCTCTTGTTTTAAAAAACAAAAAAACAAAAGAGAATGGCTAGGGGCTGGAGTGTTGGCTCAGTGGTAGATCGCTTGCCAGGCATGAGCAAGGACCTGAGTTCAAATCCCAGCACCACATACACAAGTAAGTGTCAGAGAAACAAAGGCCAGATGGAAAACTAAATAAAACTGATTCACTCTTTCTCTCTCCCTACCTCCCTTTCTCTCTCTTAAAAAAAAAAAAAAAAAAGGCTTCAAATGAAAAAATGAAATAACAGCTATCTGGCAGTGAGAGTGGTGGTGCAGGCCCATAATCCCAGTAACTCCACAGGCTAAGGCAGGATTGCAGATTCAAGGCCTGCCTCAGCAACTTAGCAAAACCATCTCAAAATAAAACAGAAACCGATGTGGATGTAGCTCAGTGGTAGAATGCTTGCCTAGCATCTGAGAGGCTCTGCATCCCAGAGACAGAGCAAGGACAGAACTAAAGGCAAAGACAAAAAAACCCATGAACTCAGAAAGGGGTCTACAATAGAACACAGCCATCTAGATGCTCATGAAGGGTTCTGCCAATACAAAGAAGCCATACAACTGCTCAGAAAGGCTTCTGTCAATAAAACACACCCTTGTGGATGCTCAGAAAGGGTTCTGCCAATACAAAGCAGCCATCTTGATGCTCAGAAAGGGTTCTGCCAATAGAAAGAAGCTGTTGGGTGCTCAGAAAGGCTTCTGCCTAGAACGCAGCCATTCCATCCTCAGAATGGGTTCTGCCAATAGAAGACACCCATTCAATGACAGTGGTCTTCTCATCAGAACTTGGGTCAGAAGCCAGTGCAACAGCATTCTTGAACTGCTGGAAGAAAATGGCCATGGCCCCAGAATCCAAGCCTAGCACAAGTAACTACTCAGAGGGGAGAAACGCTCAGAGGAAATAAATTAAAAACCTGTCACCACAACCACTCTCTAAAGAATTGTTAGCCACACCACAAATCAAGAGAATTTCTACTTGCTAATTAAAATAAGAAGATACACGAAAAGAATTGTTAAACCCCATCAGAAAGAAAGGAAACAACATCAGAAGAAAACATTAGGGAAGAAAGAGCAACAGGAATACCAAATACCTGGGTAAATTTAATGAACAGTTCTTTTTGTTTTTGAGACAGTTTCACCGTCACCAATGTGGCCTCTAGCTCCTGGGTTCAGTTGATCCTCCAGCCTCAGCCTCCTGAATAGCAAGGACTATAGGCATGAGCCACCATGCAGTGTAGCTGATGAGGGCACAACATGTCCAATAGGACAGGTGTCCTCATGCAGAGGCCTGGGGCTGCCAAGGGCCAGGAAACGGGAGGCCACAGAAGGAACCACCCACAGACACTTTGACCTCTGCCTCCCAGCTTCCAGAGTATGAGAAGTGGTCTGTGTTGTTTAGGCCACCCGTTTGAGGCACTGTTACAGCAGCTTGTTGACTGAGGCCAAGTCAGGAGAACCGCAAGTTCAAAGTCCTAAGCAACTGGCAAGATCCTGTATCAAAATCAAAAAGAAAGGGGCTGGAGCAGTGGCTCAGCAGTTATAGCACTTGCTCGGCATGTGAGTTCCCAAATTCAAACCCCAGCACCACATACAGAATGAAGTCTCTGAGCAATGAAAGCCACATGAAAAACTAAATAAAACTGATTCTCTCTTTCCTTCTCTCTCACTGTCCCTCTCTCTTTAATAAATAAATAAATAAATAAATAAATAAATAAAAAATAAAGAGGACTGGGGATGTGGCTCAGTGGTTAAGTGCCTCTGGGTTTAATCCCTGGCACAAAAAAGAAACAGAGAAAGTCCCCACCACTCAAGATGCAGGCACTCTCTCCAGGCGTCCTGTGCAGTCCTGACCTAGAAGTTCCATTACTCAGCAGGAAGCCCGGGTAGTGGAGAATAAGAAGCAGGACTGCAGCAGGACCATCAGCTCAGAGCAACCTTGTGACACCACCTACTCCTGTCAAGCCAGAGTTTCTCCAAGTGTAGCTCAGAGGTTTTGCAGGCCAACTCTATTTCCTCTGCACTACCACTAATGGCAATCACATATTAATGCCTTTTTCCAATTTCCAGAGCTGTAGAAGGCAGAATGCTGGCTTCCAAAGATGCCACATCCTAATCCCTGGAGTCTCGTGACTGCATCACCTTTGTGGCAAAGGAACCCTACAGATATGACTGACTTAGGGATCTTGAGATGGTGGCATGACCTGTCATCCACATGGGCCCTAAATAGCAGGAGGCAGCTGGAGACTCAGAGAAGGGGATGTGAGGATGGAAGCAGAGTGCTGTGGCCATAAGCCAAGGGGTAAAGTGGCCTCCAGAAGTTGGAATGGGCAAGGGTTTTGGAAGACATAAGCAGAGGTGAGGTCTTGTGGGTTACCACAGCCCTATATCCAGTGCCCAGTGTCCTAAAACATGGAAATATGGCACAGACAAATGAAGAAGAAGACCATGTCAAGATGGGGCAGACTGCAGTGATGCAGCCACCAGCCCTCGGCAAGGCAGGAAGGGATGCTCCCTCAGAACCCCAGAAGGAGCCAAACCCACACACATCTGATCTAGGACTGCTGTCTTAGGACTCCCACCTGTAGCACTCTGAACAGCCCTGATGTGTGATGCTCTATTACTTAAAGACATGCATGAATGTTTTAATTTTTTTGCATAAATTTTTTAAATTTCTTAAATTTTCCCTTCTAACACAGCACCTATTAATATACATATCACAAAAACGAAGTCCAGGAGCTAGAGCTGTGGCTCAGCAGTTGGAGTGCTTGCCTGGCAAGTGCAAGGACCCATATTTAAATCCCAGCACCACATACACAACTAAGTGTCGGAGAAACGAGGGCCTAATAAAAATAAATAAAACTGATTCTTTCTCTCTTAGACAAAAAAAAAAAAGAGAAAGAGAATCAATTTTATTTATTTTTTCATCTGGCTTTTGTTTCTCCAACACTTAGTTGTATATGTGGTGCTGCGGTTTGAACCTGGGTCCCCAAGCTTGCCAGGCAAGTGCTCCAACCACTGAGCCACCACTCCAGGCCCCCAGACTCTCTCTATAAAAAAAAAGAAGTCCAATACTCTTTAAGATGTAAAGGGGTCCCTAAGCCAAACTCTGAGCATGTCTGTGCTAAGCAGACGCTGCCTATCAACACACATATTAGCACTTCTCTGCACTGCACCGTGGATCCTGTGGAAAGGGCAGAGGCAGACGCCCTGGTGGAGAAGAGCACAGGCCCCTGCTTCCCCCTGGACAGATGACACATAAAACCTAAAAGCAGAGCAAGGGAGCCAAGGCTGAGCAAATCCCCCACTCAGGTCCAAGTGAGCAACACAGCAGAACACCTGAGGACAGCCTCAAGTGCTTTCTGCAGACACGAGCGTCCTACTAGAAGTGGCCTGCCTGGGCCCATGTGGACACCAGACAAACCACACACACACATGCACAAAGGCTTCCTGAGTGCTCAGACCGCACTGTTTGGGCAGAGCCTGTGGATGACTGTAGGCAAGGTGGGAAGGGTACTTTGTGCATGCAGAGGGTTCACAGGTCACTAAGAACGCCTTCACAGTGAGTCAGTACCAGATGGGAAAGGATACCAGGGCTTCAGAAAATGCCAGAACCCTTGGACGATGCCAGCCCTCCCTGGCCTGTGGGACCCACACCACTCCCACCCAGGAAGCCCCTCAGCAAGCCGATGTCCTCAAGTGCCACTTGGACATGGTGCTCTGCAGGGCTGTAGCCTTCAGGACCTGTTTTCTAGGAGGACCAGGTTTACCTCCTGCTCTGTGTTCTGGCTCTGGGCCAAGAACGCACCTGAGCTGGGGGGTTCTGCGCCAAACTCCAGGCGGAGCTCGCCCTGCTGCACCACTCTGGTCTGCTCCTCCAGGACCTGGTCGATGGCATCCAAACCCGAAGCCACATCACGGGGGGTCAAGTCAAAGGAGGCTGACTCCTCACACATCTTCTCCTGAGAGCCCAAGCACAGCCACATTAGTGAGTTTGGTGGGATGGGGGTGCTGAGAAACAGGAAGAGGGCACAGAGGGACCAGAGGCTCACAGCTGAATTCCGGAGCCTAGGCCCCCTGTCTCTAAGTCAAGGTCAAAGTTCATCTGAAGATAACTAAACAGTCCAAACTACTGTCTAGGACAACTATTTCACTTGAATTGCCAACATTTCATAACCAGGAAATTTCCCATTGAAATCTAGATTTCTGAGCCAAGAATGGTAGTGCACACCTGTAATTCCAGCCATGCTGGAGGCTGAGGCAGGAAGATCACAAGTTCAAGACCAGCCTTAGCAACTCAGCAAGGCCCTAAGCAACTTAGAACATCTCAAAATTTAAAAAAAAAACTAAAAAGGGCTGAAGACTTAACTCAGTGGTAAATTACCCCTGGGTTCAATCCCCAGTACAAAAAATAAAAAATAAAAATAAAATAAAATCTAGATCTCTGACTTCACAAGCCAGAAAAACCCACTACCTCCTACAGCAAATGCCTGGGACCTGGTGGGGGCGGAGGGTGGTTGCTACTGTCCCAGAGCACCAGGTTCTACTGTGGGGAACTGCGGCTCTCATAGAGCCTCAACCCAAGCCACAGCAGATAAGGCTGCTCCACATGGCCATCTTGTAACATACTCCTGAGCAGAGGCCATGAAGGGAGGAATGGAAGTACTCTGGGGACAAGGGATGAAGAGAGCCAGAGGTGAGCAGCTCTCTCCATGGCAACCTTCCACATATTAGGGCAAGTGCAGCAAGGACAGAAGAACAGAGGCCAGGAGAGAATGGGGCCTGCCAGCTCCCAAGCAGGTGGAAGGACAAGGGGCTGGTGCCTGCGGGTGTTTCCAAGGAGGCAGGGCAGCAGAAGCACCTGGCTGTGCTCCAGGCTCTGCACAGATTCCCTCTGTAGAGACAGTGGGTGTCAGCAAAGAAGCTGTGGGGACTCACCACATTGTGAGCTTCATCGAAGATCACCACAGCTCCCTTCAGGTCAATGCCATGTGCCCTGCGACTCTACAGAGAAGAAGGGAAGACAGGACAGGCTGAAGCCTCAAGGATAGCACCCACCAAGAGTGCAGGCCTGCAGAGACAAGGAGAGGGACACTGAGGCACACAGCAGCCACCAAACACGAATAGAGCACACGCAGGGCTGGTTGGGACAAAAAAGGCCCTCACACCTGGCTGGCAGGAGTGGCAAGTGCCCAAGGCTGGTTCTGGTTGGCAACCTGGCAACACCTGCCCAGGCTGGATGCTCACACACACAGCACCAAAGGTGCATGCTGTTGCCAGCAGGGAATCCAGGGAAAACACAGAGTCCAGATTCACAGGCAGGCAGCTGTGTCCTATCCCCAGAATCTGAAGGAAGTGCCCTGTGGGGTCCAGCACTGGTATTTTTCTTCATCAACGTGATTAGAGCTTAGTTTTCATACAGTAAGATGTCCGTCTTAAGTATACAGCTGGGTTTTGACAGACGTAACCTCTGGAATGCCACATCTGCTGCACCAGCCTGCCTGAGGAGCATGTCCCAAGACTCCTTGCTCCTGCCTCTGGCTGAGCAAATAGCTCTGATGACCACAGTACGTGCAGACGAGATCTTCATTTCCCACAGTGCTGCCTGGCACACAACACTCACAGGGCTGCTCAACTCGCCACACGGTCCCCAGCAACAGATGAGCCATGCAATTGCTCCACACCCTCATCGAACCCTTAGGGCATTGTTAGTGTGTGGAGATCAAACCCACAGCCTGGCACTTATGAAGTAAGAGCTCTGCCATGGAGCCGCAGCCCAGCCAGGTCCATGGAATGCAATGCCTTTTCACCTGCTGCTCTGAGTGCTGAGCACCCCGCCACATGCAGGACCAGCACTCCCTCACCTTGACTCTGCTCCTGCCTCCCCTATGCCTGGCTGTGGGAGCATGTTCACACTCACACAGGTCTTTGGGGAGACAGGAGCACCTCCCTTTCTGCAGTTTGCCTGTCCTTCTTGATGGTTCTAGCTCTTTCACGGAGTCCAAGCTTTACACTTTGGTGAAGTCAAATGTTTAAATCTTCTCTTTATGCTAGTACTCAGAAATCTCAGACTACCCCGAAGTTGCAAAGACCACCCCATTCCTTCGAGAACTTTCAGGTTAAGTTTTTGCCAGTGTATCTGCATAACGTGAAGTCAAGTATTAATTCTTCCATCCAAATGGATAACCAGCTATTCCACCACCATTTTTCAAAAAAAAACAAAAACGATAGTACTTTCCTTTCCCCGTGAATTCCTTTGTCATGTGCATGGAAGACGAGCTGCTGCCTGGGGGGCTACAAACATCATACTCATCTGTGTGTCCACAAGTACCCCCATGTATGGCTTCACAGTGAGCTTCAACTGCGCTCTTCTAGCTCACTCCCATTTCCAGGAAAGCATCAGAATCAGCCTTGGGTTTGGGTTTGGCAGTGCTAAGCACTGAATCCAGTGCTGTGTGCACACAGGCAAGTGCTCTGCCACTGAGCAGCTTATCAACCGGGATGTGGTTGTTCCAGATGGAGCTCAGGCCCCATATTTCAACAGCTCTCCAGGTGGCTCCCACAGCGGTGAGGTATAAAAGCATCAAGCCATGAGAATCACCTATACCACAGCAAAACTCGTTGGCTCTCCAGGCCCCAAATCTGGCCACTGCTTTGCACGGGTACGGCTGCCTCCCACAGGGCTCTGTGGTGGCTTCTTCACACAACTGCACTTGCTCTGGGGTCTGTCTGTCCACTCTGGCCCTTCCACAGTACCAGTGCATGCTAACTTTCCTGCTGTCTCCCTCCTAATACACACTTGACAAGAGTGACACTCGTATGTTTTCAGTGCAATGCTTAGGGCAGCACCCAGCACACTGGATCCTCGAACACCATCTATCGGAGCAATGGACAAACTGGCATCGGAATTTGGAGCACAAGACAATGTTGTCCCCACCTGTGTTCAATAAGAAGGCGGGACGCAGACATGAGGACGACACATGCTAAAGCATGAGTTAGGCAGGAGGCCCCAGGCTCCCTGTGTCCTCAGCTCCAGGGCCATCACCCCTGCACCTGGCCAAGTCCTCAGCTCCTGATCTGAGGTGTCCTCCTACCTGCACTGCTGTTCTGAGGGCCTGACCCAGCAAATGCTTGGTGGTTCCTCCCAAGCCAGGGACCCCCAGCCCACCCTAGGAATCACCAGCTACACAGGCTGAGGCTCACCTTGGCATCTAGCAGGTAATTGTATGGCATAAAGATGATGTCAGCTTGCTGCTTCAGGTTCCGGGAGAGGTAGTAGGGGCACACCCTGGGAGTGCGAAGGAAAAGCCAGTAAGAACCTTGCAGGGACAGCAGCTGATGGGGCCTCTGAGGAGAGACGGACAATTGGGCAGCCTATGTGGGTTTCCAACTGTGTGAGCGTGCTGTGCACTCAGAAACTCCACACCAACAAAGCAGAATGACGGAGGTCACAAGGACAAAACAGCAGGGAAGTGCTGCTGCCGCTGTCATCCCATGGTTCAAGAACACTCCCTTTGCTGTTTGTCTGCGGAGCAGGGGAAGGTCCAGGGCCTTAAGCATGCTAGGCAAGCACTCTGCCACTGAGCTGCATCCCAGCCCAAAAGTCTTTCTTACCACTGCTCAAACCCATGAAGCTCTAAAAGAGGAAGACAGATTTGCTGTCCTCCAAAGGAACGGGGCTGAGCTTTAAGCACCCATCTGGAGGTCAACCCAGGGTGAGTACACAATCAGGAGCCAACTGGGGAGAAGTCCACACAGACCAAGTGCTACTGTCTCCAAGGTCACCCCCAAGGTGGGCTGAGGGTTAGGAGAAAGAGGCATTTCACCCTATATTTCTTGGAATTGCTTAAATTTTATCACACTGAACAGCTGTTAGTTTCATAAAAAGAGCAAGAAAGAGGGCTGGACGCGTGGCTTGGAGGTAGAGCACTTGCCTGGCATACGTAAGGACCCAGGTTCAAACTGCAGCACCACATACACAACTGAGTGTCAGAAAAAAAAAGGCCAGATGGAAAAGTAAATAAAATTAATTCTCTTTCTCACAGTCTCTTTAAAAGAAAAAAAGAAAAAGAAAGCAAGCAGGAAAGAAGCATGTCCAGGAGCCCTGCACAGAGCGGTGTGGCCATGCTGAGAGGGGCCTTACTTGTGTTTGCTCCCATTCTTGACCAGATCCTCAATGTCCAGGATAGGGGTAGCCAGCTCCTGCTCCATGCTTTTCTCTGCAGATAACAGGTAGGGTAAACAAGTACCTTCAGCATCTATTTGGAGGGACATCCAAAACAGAAGGGCACCTATACAGCAGGCAGTGTGGGGCAACCACCACCTGTGGACTTGCCCAACGCGTCAGGTCCTCAGGGAAGGTACCACCTGAAGAAACACCAGGGACCCTATGATATATGCACCAGTCTGAGTCTGAGGTTAAGCACACTAGAGATAGACGCCAACAACTTCCCCAAAGGTCCCAAGCATCCTTTGCATTCCTGGTCACCCCAAAACAGGACAGGACACATAAGGAGAGCCATAGCCTGTCACTAGAGCCCATAAGGCATGTCCCATAAGTGGTGCTTCCACCAATCAAAACAGGCCGAATGGCCAGCTGGCAGAGTGCAATGAGAGCCAGAGAAGCTGGCCCTTACTGGGGACTAAAGCAGTCCACAAGTAGGCAGGATGGTCAAGGGCACCCCAGGCACAGCCCACCCTATCCCCACCTCAAGAGCGCTCCTTTTCAAAATATAAGCTGCGTGCTAGCCCGTCCCCTTCCGCAGGACAGCAGCCCAGAAAAATTGGTCCTGGCCAGCTGGCTACAAGGCCCCAGGCAGAATGGACATGAAGGGCTGTTGTGCCATAGCACACATCCCCAAACAAGAATTATGGGGATCCTCTGGGAGCAAAACACAGCAACTCTTGGGCTCCATGCTTTTGTGGGCAGGACCACAGACCTTTTCCAACAAGCACCCCAGCGTCTCAGGACAGACATATGGAAACCAGGCCACTCCTAGCAACTGGCTTCACTGCGGCTCTTTCATGCCAAGCCCTAGCGGAGCAGGATTACAGCCTGGCTTAGCTGCCGAGGCCAGAAAACACACACTGCCCGGCAGTGACCTCTCCCCAAATGCCTCCCAGCAAAGCAGGCAGGGGAGAAGAGCTGCACCCTCAGTAGCACCCTAGCAGCAGAGGGGCAAATCAGCACAGGCTGTAGCGGTTAGGGTTAGTTCCTGCAGATAGCTGACCAAAACGGATGTGGAAGAGGTCAGCACAGAAAAGAAGGGTGAGAAGGGTGAGGGACAAGGAAAGGGTCAAGAAGGACTGACCCATGGCCACACCCCAGGTAACTCCAGGGTGGAGACAACAGTCCTGTGCAGCAGCCCCTACCCCAGGTCCTGATGGCACATTGGCCAGCACATTCCAGCTCTCCATCTCCCTCCTTTCACCCACAACACACACCTCCCCTTCCTCTCAAACCCCTCATTAGGTCTGCAGCCTACTCAGACAGCCTAGAGCTGGGCAGCTGTTGGAGACAAAGTAAATACACACAGGTTCACAACCAGATGAGCATCTAACAGGATGCGCAGTTAGAGTCCTTCGGACTGAGCCAGAGACCTGGGGAGGACACATACAGAGGGCCAGAGTGGTCAGGCCAGCTGGCACAGCTCCCCTACTCTGATGCAAGCAGCCTAGACCCATGTACATGCAGAGACTTGCGCATGGGGTCTATAGCCCAGGGGCCAGTGGGTACACCTGCTCCACTGCTGTGGGCCAAGCCACTCCCCCCACAGCCCTCATGACCCACAAAGGGACAGTGGAAGTCAGGGCTGGAGCAGCGCATAGGCCTACAGATCCCCAAGTGTTAACCCAAAGCAGCTACAGCAAGCTGGCTGGCGCCATTCCCACAGACACCACACCAGGGCCTCAGCACAATGCCAACAGGGAACCTACAGGTACCCCCTGGCCAGGACTGTGGACAACAGAGGCAGCCAGGGTGGAGCAGAGATGACTGCTTCAAGCAAGCTCAGGTGTGCTGCCAGGGGGCAAGTGAGGGAAGGCAGAACCCAGGTGGAACACTGGAAACAGAGGGACAAAGTGAAGGGAAAGAACAGCTTCCAGGTGACCCGACAACCCACAGGCTGGACACAGAACAGTGTTCCTACTAGGCTGCTCTGGACAGGCCCATGTCCCATGATCCCCAAACACACCCTTCTTTCCACAGACTCCTACCATGTGGGCCTGGGGATGCCCAGCAGATCCTCCTTCAAAAGGAGCCAGAAAGGGCAGGGACTATGGGGAGTTTCCAAACAGCACATCTGGTGACCAGGTCCAGAGCCAGGGCCACCAGGTCAGAGAGGAGACTCCTGGGGGCAAAGTGCAAGTACACAGTCCTTCTCAGGACCACCCAACAGGTCAGGATAATCATACACTGAGGTGACCAAGGGTCCTTGGTGCCACTGGACCAAAAAAAAATAGTAAGCAAGAAGGCAATGAGGAGGGACTAGAGTGGTAGCTCAGTGGTTGCCTGACAAGCATGAGGACCTGAGTTCAAACCCCACCACCACACACAAAACGAAATGTTGGAGCAATGAAAGCTGCATGAAAAACTAAATAAGACTGATTGTCTTTTTCTCTCTTTCTCCCTGTCCCTTTCTTAAAAAAAAAAAAAAGGTGGGGTGCTGTGCTGGGGATGTGACTCAGTGCTACAGAGCTCCTTGATTCAATCCCCGGTACCACAAAAAAAAAAAAAAAAAAAAAAAAAGGGCAACAAAGAGGAAGGAGCCAGGGTCCCTGCTATGATGCCACATTCCATCCCGCCTCTCCAAGGGGCAGAGAACAGAGACACCTGGTACTTGGTCCTGGGTGATTGAGGCAGAGGGCCCAGCTCAGGCCTCTGACCCAGCCACTACCACAAGCTCTAGGGGCCTCAGCACACACCAAGCAGACAGCAACCCTCAGGCCCACCCAGGCTTTGTGACTACTTGCCCCCCTGGCTCTGTGCTGGCATCACAGTTCCAACCAGGCAAGACACAGAATCCCAATCCCACAGAAGTTGGAGCTGCCCAGTCACACAGCCTGCAGTACAGATGTGCGAACCCTCAGCCTACAGCAAACTCTGAGGGCCCCACTACAGGAGGTTCATCCTGAGCTGAAGCAGTGGCTCAGTGGCTACAGCACTTGCCTGGGATACACGAGGACACAAGTTCAAATCCCAGCACCACGTACACAAGTCAGGGCAATGAAAACCACATGAAAAACTAAATAAAACTGATTCTGTCTGTCACTGTCCCTCTCAAAAAAAAAAAAAAAAAAAAAAAAAAAGAGGTCCATCCTGTCACAATCCCTGGAGACCTGTGACAAGCCCCAGAAGCCCTCAACAGAGGCACGAGTGAGAAGTCAGTGGTGTGCAGAAAAGGCACTAGTGCCAGCTCCCTGCCCTGGGCCCTGCAGGTGCGACAGGCACCCGTCACCAGGACCAGTTCTTGTCACTAACCCTAGTGCACTCACTAATCCTGTCTCTGAATGAGGACATTAGGCCACAGCCACCCCAGGCTGGGCCCAAGGGCTCAGCAATCACACTCAGGCCTGTGGCTTGTCACAGCTAACTCAGCTAACACAGGAGTCAGAGTCAGGGGGAGGCAGACATGCTCCGCTCCTCAGAGGCCAGTCACCTGGCAACCTGCTGGCAACTTGTCACCCAGGCTCTCACAGGGCCTGGTGAAGGCAGCACCATGAGGCACCCGCTGCCTGGCAGGCAGCAGCATCATGGCTCCCAGAGGGGACAGCAGGTGTGCCGCATAAACCCCATCTGTACAAATAGGTTAGGCACAGACAGCCTCCTCTCAGAGGTGGTGGGAGCCCTCCTGAGCTCAAGTCCCCGACGCTGGCAGAGGGCCAGTCCAGCCCACAGCCTTTGTGAGGCCACTGTGTGAGAATGTGGCCTGCACACAGCATCAATGCAGGTGGCGCCTCAAAGCAGAAGACATGCAGGCCATGGCCTGCTGGCTGTCCTGGAGGTAAAGCAAGTGGGCTGTGGTACCACCAAGTCAGGCTCTAGGTAGCTGCACAAGCTTCATCCCAACCCTGTTATGCAACCAGCAACAGCAACTTCAAGGAGCTGCCCTCACCATCAACGTTGTTGTAGAAATGACAGGAGCGACTGGTCACCTTCCTGCGGCACAAATGAATCTGCAAGACGAAGGACAGAGTACACAGCTAGAGCAACAGCTGCAACAGGGGCCCCTGACCTCAGCTCTCATCATCTCCCCCTGCATCCCTACCTCCACACACTTAAGATCTGGCCCAGCATGTGCTGGAACACAACTGGGGCCTCTGGTGCCCAAGCAGCACCAGCCCAACAGAACAGAGGTGGGGCAGGTCCCTAGGAACCCACCTGCATGTGATTACTCTCCTGTTTCTTCACCTCGGGGTGTATGCACAGCTGCTCCCGGGAGCCCAGCACACATACCCTGGGCCTGCCAGAAGAGAACTGAAGGGTCAAAGAGGTGTTGCCACACAGTACGGACCAGCAGCTTGAGCTGTGAGAAGCACGAGTGGACACAGGAAACTTGGCAAGCAAAGGCAGCAGAGTGGCTGGAATGTGGCCCAGGCAGGTAAAACTGGATGAGTAACCTACTGTCTAAGCTCCCTCTACAGGACTCAGGACAGGATGTCAAGCCTCAGTTGGATTCCAGCAAGGGGCAGATCCTCCTCCCTTCATGAGGGAAGCTGCCTTGTGGGGCCAGTCCTAACCCACCACGGTCAACAATATCTATGCAAGGAGCCTGGGATGCCCGCCCAAGGTCAGCTATAGCTCAAAGCTGCCCTCTCAAAAGTAATGGACCTTGAGGGCTGGGGAAGTAGATCAGAACCACAGCACTCGCCTAGCATGTACAAAGCCCTGGGCTCAATCCCCAAAATCACAAAAACAAAAATCAAATAATGGTACTGAAGCCAGCCACCCCTTGCCCTCCCACTGCCTGGCAGAGCACCACACACCCTGGGTGGATCTGGGAAGAATGTGGCTATCTACCACCATGAGTGTGCCACACACAGCTGGGTGATGGACCCAGCTCCACACCAAGCTTGTTCTCTCTATGACCCACCGGTAGGAGGTGTTCCGAAGCTCTCCAATGACCTGTGTGAGCTGTGAGTGGGTTCTGGAGGCATAGATGATCTTCGGGATGTCTGTATAGCAAGCTGCCCAGACACAAGGAAGCACAAAATGGGTGGCTCTGAGTCAAGGTCCTCGTGTCTAACATACGGCTAATTCAGCCTGCAGACAGTCATAATCCTAACATTCACACACTCGCTACCAGAAATAGGTTCAAGGGCTACCTGTGGTGTCCTAATTCCAGGAAAAAGCTGTGACCTTGGTTGTAAATCCAGGATGGTAAGAAACAATGTGGAAGTTATAAAATTCTCCTATTCAATTCTGCTCCAGAGATGACAAAAGCCCAGGTGGACTGGCCCTATCCCCGGCCCCCACTTCGCTACCATCCCCATGCAAGGCCAGGAGATGTTGGGAAATAGGGTCACCTATGGGGTCTCCATCAGCAGCAGTGGCATTCCCCCAGGAAGACAAGGCCTGACCGAGGAATGACTCTCCTTGCACTCTCTCAGCAATCTTGTGGGCAGAGATGGTGTCCCGAAGGTGCTCCCGCCAGGCTAGTGTGGTGCAGAGCAGGCAAAGTGTCTTCCCTGTTCCTGTAGGGCTCTCCAGAATGCCGTTCACTTTCTGAATGGGGTTAGGAACAGGGGTTACGGGGAAGCAAGATCGGACATGAGGCCATACAACACACCCAGCTTTTCTCAGACATGTAGTTCATGGCAGTAAAGCCATGGGACACTATCCGTCAATGACACTTTCCACTCTCACCTTAAAAGCCGCAAGTAAATTCCACCCTCATTAGCAAGAATTTGCAGAGAATTACCCAAAATGCAACAGTACTTTTCAGCCTAATATAAATAGTAAAATAGCTAATTAGGTGCCAAACCTCAAAATAGGAAACTGTCCTGTGATTCTGGATCCCAGCATTTCTGTTCTATCTGAATAGAATCTGTCCTACATATGAATTTTCAGATGAGAGCCTAAGCAGGAAACTCAGGGGCTGGGGGTGAGCAGGGTATAACTGGCATCCCCAAAAATCCAATAGAAAGCAACTGGCCCCCCTCCACCTGTGTCCATCCCTGAAGTTCAGCTCAAATGCTACCTCCTCTAAGAGGCCCCAAAGGTACTTCCAAGCCTATTACCATCTAGCATCATCTTTTTTTGCTAACTTGCTATTGCCTTTTATACCCTATATAGAAGCTCCACTTCCCAGGCATGGTGGTGCACACGTGTAATCCCAGCAGCTTGGGAGCCTGAGGCAGGAGGATCACAAGTTCAAAGTCAGCCTCAGCAACTTAATGAGGCCCTAAGCAACTTCATGAGACTGTCTCCAAATAAAAAATAAAAAGGCCAAGGATGTGGTTCAGTGGTTAAATGTCCCTAGGTTCAATCCCTAGTATAAAAAACAAACACCAACAGCAAAAAAAAAAAAACAAAAACAAAAACAAAAACAACAACAACAAAAAAACAGAGGCCCCATTCAGGACAAAATGCAGGGCCAGGCTAGAATGAAGAGTGGAACCTAAAGCCACACCCTCCATCAACACATCCCTGAGCAAAGCCCTCAGTGTCTGCAGCTTTACCTTCTGCAGGCATTCCAAGACCTTGCTCATGTATTCTTGTTGGCACTGGTACGGCTGGAAGGGGAAATCCACCGTCACACCGCTCAGGACGATCTTGGGCATATCAGCCTGTCCTCAGGATGGCACAGAGGTTGGCTAAGATGCAAGGTGTCTAATCCCAGCCACTCCAGGTGAGATTCCAGCACGCGGCACTAGGACAGAGCGCTGATCTCTGCAGGAATCCCTATAACAGACCTGGAGAGCACAACAACATTGGAGAACTCCACTTCACCAGTCCTGTCTGTAAGTCCCTCCCGGTGGAGAACACCCTGTCCCAAAGAGCTTGGGGGAGGAGGGAAGCCATAAGCCCCGACTCGGTCTCCTGCCCCTGAGACACTCCATCCTACTCTGGCGGTCACAGAAACAACAGAAGCCCAGGGAGACACAGTCCACGTGCTCTGCCCAACAACGCGGTGACTTTCACCGGAGCAGGTGAGGCTGCGCAAGCATCCGAGTCCCCATCCCGCCCCGGCATCCTGGGAGGCAGATCCGAGCAGCCATCAGCAAGTCACTCAGCCTCTCCAGGCCGCGGTCTCGCCTGGAAGCCCGGGCCCGGCCACGCGCGGCGCACTCGGAAGCAGGAGCCTGCCACCCCCTCCCGCCCAGGCTTCCCAGGCACCCAGCCGACTCTGGGCCTGAAAGAGACGCACCGTCACTCGGTTCGGACTTGGCGGGGTGAGGCGCGCGCAGCACTTCCGCCCCCACTTCCGGTCCGCTGTGCCGAGCTCCGGGCGGAAACCGTGCCCTAGCCGCTGGGTTTGCCGGCTCTTCAGCCTGGTCGCGCGAGGCGCCGCACTCACGTTCCGGGGGTCCCCGCCCTCGCCTCGCTAGACACCGAGTCTATGGCTGTCCATAAAATCCGCGAAGCCTGAAAGACCTCACCCCTCCTGTCCTCCCACTCCCCTCTTCCGGTCATTGTCCCCAGAGGCCTGCGCGCGCCCCTCGCAATCCCCCCACCCCCGCACCCGGCTGTGGCTGGCAGGCAACAGGGGGCCCGGGAAGCCCGCAGCCCTTGGGCTGGACACGGTCGTCTCAGGCCACCCCAGCGCGTCTCTGCAGGAGCTGCGGTGGCTGGGCCAGCAGGGCACACTTCATTACCTTGGCTCTTTGGTGTCCAGGTGTTTTCTGCAGACCGTGGTGCCACAGGTGTGCCCACGCTCACATGTGAAGTCAGGCGTGGGAAGCACCTGACACACCCCTGCCCAGCCCCAGGCGCAGCTTTGCTCTATCTCAGATGCGCTCAGCAGGAATTTGGAGAAGATGAGGGGTTGCCAGGGCCTGAATAGGCACCAAGCATAGGTTTATGACCCATCCGTGCAGAGTGACAGGTGCCTGGCTTATGACCTTTGAGATAAATTCTCCCTCCACCTTCATGCGGAAGTGAAGCACAGTGATTAGTGAAATACACAAAGCCTGCAAGGAGCCAGGAGCTCCACCCTTCACCAGCCAGCCATCTTCTGAGAGCTGGAATGTTCCTCCTGAGAAAAGAAGAAAGGAGAGTTGTTGTCTTCATGGGCTAAGACTGAACCTCTTCTGAATTGCTATGTGTAAAAGCCATTCTTCTATTAGGTGCCGTGGCTCATACCTACAATCCCAGCGACTTGGGAGGTTGAGGCAGTTAGGAGGCCAGGCTGGGCAAGTTAGCGAAATCCTGTCTCAAAATAAGAAGGGCTGAGAATGTAACTCAGTGGTAGATCACCCCGGGGTTCGATCCCCAGTACTGAGGAAAATTAATTCTGCTGAACCCTGGAGGCAGGACTCCAGGGCCACCTTAGGTTGTGTGTGACCATGGGGTGCTCCTGACACCACACTGTGCCTGCTCCAGGCTGACTGGCCTCAGTCCTATGGCTTGTCCTTGACTCTAGCCTTTTGGAGCTGGCCTCATTTCTGGGTAAATCTCCTAAGGATCTCCTGAGTTTTATCCCTGGTCCTAAGACTTAATTGCTTGTGAAACAAGCCTTCTCTTAGCCTCACTGGCTCCATCCCTAAAACAGGAGTGGCACCACATCCTTCTGCTCGCCTCTTTTTGGGGAAAGCAAGGCTGATGCACTCCTCTGAGTGCACACTCCCAGGCAGGCACATTTCTTCTCCTCCACCATCTGGGGTCTGGCTTCCCCTCTCTCTCATCTTACACACAAGAACCAGAAGTCCAGAGGAGTCAGAAACACCCTCAGGCAAAGAAAGAGCGCCAGAGCTGGTGTTGGAAGTGCCTGCATGTTGCTTCAAAGCCCTGGTTCTAACCTCACCCCCACTGCCCTGGCACCTGCCCACCGGCTGGGCACAGAGGAGTCGCCCCTGGGAGTGCCTATCCCTGTGGCCTGTAACATTCCTTCCTCTCAACAAACCTGAGCTCAGTGGCCATCCCAGCCTCCAGCAGCTTTTATCTAGAGCTCTGAGACCCACCCTGACTGTGGGACTAGTCCTCCCGGTGGGCCCACAGGGGCTATTCCCACCTGCAGGGAAGCCAGGCTGGTCCACTGTTGCTGGAGGGTGGAGCATGGACTTCGGTATATCCCTCTACTGTCACCTGGGCTCCCTCCCCGGGTGCTCCCACTGGATGGCTGCAGCCCCTGCCTAGGCACTGGCTAGAGCTCGCCACCACCCCCTCTTCTCCCTCCTCTTTCTCCCCACTCCCTCCCGCCGCGCCGCCCTCGCCTCGCTCCCTCCCCTCCTAGGCACTGCAGCATTTGCCGACTGCAACGCCAGCCGCCGCCCGCTTCTCTCCGGCCTCCGCAGCTTGGTCGCCGCCAGCACCATGGCCAGCACCGTGTCCGGTAGGCGCCCGGGGCCTCGGGGTTCCAGAGGCAGCGAGGGGCTGAACCGAGGCCATTGTGTGGCCTTGCCTGAGACAAGGGGCCAACTGCCGACTGCGGTTCCCTGGGTAGGACCTGCGCTTTGAGAGGTTGGGCCGAACCTGCCGGAGCGCTCCAGCGTCCGGACTGCAGCGACCGCAGGGAAGCTGCAGAACGCGACGGGAACCGCGCCCTGGGCAGAACCGGGTGGGGGTGCCCAGCGCGGGGACGCAGGGCTCCAGGAGCGCTGCGCTGCGGGGCCAGGCCGGGCATCTGCCGCAGCGTTGTTTCCCCGCGAGTCCGGCACTGACCCTGTCCCTGCGGGAGGGCGCCCGCAGTGAGCGGTGGGGTTCCTGGAGGAGTCGGCGACCAGTCGGTCTGGCTGCGCCTTGTGGGGGAGGAGAGAGCCAGTGGGACCCTCCCTAACGGCCTGGTGGAGGCTGGAGTGGGCGCTGCAGGAGACTGGCTCGAGCCGTCCCCACCCCGTGCCGCCGCGAGCTCCGGATCCACCCTTCCCCGGCCGGCAAAACCACCACCCTCGGCGCCCAGGTTTCGGACCGCTGGGGGAGCGCGCGACCCTTTCCCAGCCTCCGCAGAATGGGCGGGGGAGGGGCTGGGAGGCGGTGGTCATCCCTTCCTCCGCCCCGGGCGCTGCGGACCACCGCCCTTCAAGGCAGTCCCCACCTCGGCCAGTACGGAGCTCCGGCAGAGGGGCCGACAGCGCATGTATCCTGAATGAGGGGTGGCCGCACACCCCCACCCCCAGACCAGCTGCCCTGTCCGATTGCCCCAGACCAGCTTCATCTTTTCTCCTGGTGCCTGCGGTGACCGAATGAGAGGCCCCACTCCCTCTCCATTCGCCTCTCCTCCCAAGAACCTCGCTCCCAGCCGCCCTACCCTCCGCCCAGGCGTCAGATCTCCGTGGTCAACTATCTAATTGGGTTATCTCGCACGCGCTCTCAGGGTCCCAGGCACAAACTCCGCCCACCCAAGAGCCCCGCCCTGACTCCGCCCTTCAGGCCCTGTAGAGGAGGGGACCAGTGTGTCACTAATTATGTCTCCTCCATCTGGGCTTCATCCTCTCTTCCCCCACAGAGGTACCAGGACAGCTAACCACAGAATGGTACTCTCCCAGGACACCTGAGGGCAACCCACTCCTTCCCAAGCCAGCAAGCTGCGGGAATCCGCGCTGAGGTCTGGCCTTAGGTCTGAGCCTTACTTTGGGAGGCTTGGCATCTCTTGGCATCTTCCAGCCACAATGCTCCCCATGCTTTTGTAGACTCTGACTTATAATTAGTTCCTATGCAACTCTGAATTTGACTGCCTGAACCATGGGGTCTTGCCCATGCGACTTAACCTCTCAGGGCCTCAGTTTCCTGGTCTAGAGAGGCATGCTTTGTAAACATGAACATACAGGTCCAACCCCCTGCCTGTGTCCTGTTTCCACACTCACATTTTCCCAATTCCATGTCAGCTCAATTTGAAAACATTATCATGGCTGGGTGTGGTAGCACATGCCTGTATTCCCAGCAGCCAATAAGGCTGAGGGAGGAGGATCCAAGTTCAAAGCCAGCTTCACCAACCTAGCAAGGCCCTGAGCAACTCAGCAAGACTGTCAAAAAATAAAAAGGGCTGGGGATGTGGCTCAGTGGTTAAGCACTACTGTGTTCAATCCCTGTACCAAAATGAATAAAGAATAAAAACATTTTCATGTATGAAATTTGATCAGCAGGAGGATCATAAGTTTGAGGCTACACTGGGAAACTTAATGAGACTGGCCTGAAAATAATTTTAAAAAGGGCTGGGGACACAGCTCAGTGGCAGAGCATTTGTCTAGCATGTGAGAGACTCCAGGTTCAAGCCCTAGTACTGAGGCAAAAAGTCTCTTGCTCACCCAAGTGTTTATGAGTTCTTGTCTGTCCCTTTGAAGGATGCTGGTAGATAGCTGTGTAAGGTCATCAGATCCCCTCTTCTGAGTGGGTCTCTCCCACCAGAGAGGGTACAGCATGGGCCTCAGGGCCTCATAGGCTAGCATGGTCAGAGGAGTACAGACACCTGGGACTGTACTCTGTCACATCACCCCAGCAAGCAGGGTTCCGGTGTTGTGCAGCACAGGGTGACTATACTGGGCTCACAGCACTGCTGAGCTTCAGTGACAATGGGCCCTCCCTGGGGTTCACTCAACATGAATGGATCTCAGGTAATTTTTTTTTCAGGGTTATGGACTGAACTCGGGACCTTGCAAGCTAGGCAAATGCTCTGCCACTGAGCTAAATCTACAACCCCAAACCTCAGATAATTGAAGTACTTCATTCTAAGAGCAGATGTCTTCCCGTCCCCTCACAGGAGTCAGGGTCGCAGTTGCCAGGGCCCCTTTCTTTCCTGGTCAGGTGGCAGGGACACTCCTTGGTGGGCACTTGATCTTTAAGGGCAAGAGGGTGGTCTATAAGGCTGAAAGGACAGCTACTCCTTGTCCTTGTCCAAGCCTACCTGGGTAGAGAGCAAGTGTGTGTCTGTTGAGATTCTGGCTGTATCTCAGGGTGGCCACACTGATCTTGGCATGAACAGAGAAGAAGCAGGAGAGTCTGAGGGCTTCACCTAAGTTTATAGTTCAGGCAGGGTGGCACACACGTGTAGTTCCAGCTACTTGGGAAGCAGAGGCAGGAGGATCCTTGAGCTCAGGAGTTCAAGGCCAACCGACAACATAGTGACAGTTTGTCAAAAAAAAAACCCAGAAAGAAAGGAAAAAATAAAGAAGAAAGAGAGGGATGTAGAGGGGAAGGGGTAGGGAAAGGAGCCGCTCATATCTGGCCACAAGTGGTGGCCCACTCCTGTGATCCCAGCAACTTGAGAGGCTATGGCAGGAGGATCACAAGTTTGAGACCAGCCTCAGCAACTTAGCAAGACCCTGAGTGGGTTTCTCCCACCAGGGAGGGTGTAGCAAGGGCCTCAGAGCCTCTGGGGCTAGCACGGTGGGAGGAGCAAAGATACCCGGGACTGTTCTAAGGGACCCTGTCACATCAACCCAGCAAGCTGGGTCCCAGTGTCTCAAACTAAAAAGGGCTAGGGCTATGGCTCAGTGGCAAAGTGTCCCTGGGTTCAATCTCCAGCACAAAGAAGTTGTGGGGGGAAGTTGGATTTGTCTGCCTGAGAGAGAGGGAGAAGAAAAGGAGGGAGTCGGGGAGGGGAAGTATTTAGGGACCCAAAGAAACAATAACAAATAATCACAGAGAGCTGCACTCAGAAAGAGAATGGGAGGGATTGCCCAGAGAGGTAGCAAGACCCAAAGACAGTGACAGAATCAGAAAGAAGGATGAATGAAGACGTAGGCAGATAGAGTGGTGTCCTGGTCTATTCAGACTGTCACAAGAAAACACTGGAGACTGGGTGGCTTCCAAATAAGAGATGTGTTCTTTACAGTCCAGGAGGCTGGGAGTTCAATGTCAAGGTGCCTGCAGATTTGGTGTCTGGTGAGGTTGCTTCCTAGCTCATAAATGTGTCCTCACTGAGACCTTGCATGCCAGAATGGCTGCAAGGCCATTCTCTGGGGCCTGTTTTCACCCTCACTTCCTCACCCTCCAAAGGCGCCACTTCTAACACCATCCAATGGTTTAGGATTTCACCATGTGGATTTTGGGAGGACCCAGACATTCAGACCACAGCAATTAGAGAGAGACTTACAGAAAGAACAAAGGCAAGACCAAGAGCAACGCAGAAGAGTGAGAGGAAAGGGCTGGAGAGAGGGACAGAGATTGAGAAACAAAAGCACAGAGTCAAAGTTGGGAGCCAGTGGAGTGCGAAAGAAGGGATGTAGGTCAGAGATGTGTGTACAAGCATCATGAACAGCTCTTCTCCCACGGACATATGCCAGAATCAGTGACAGGGAGGGAAAGACGGGACCCAGATCGGCAGGCTCAGGGAAGTGATGGCACTGCTCACATGGCCTCATGTCCCACAGCCTACAAGGAGAAGATGAAGGAGCTGTCCGTGCTGTCACTTATCTGCTCCTGCTTCTACTCACAGCCTCACCCCAACACCATCTACCAGTATGGGGGTGAGTGGCACGTTGCTGACCCTGGGCCTGCTGGTCTGCCCACCTTGCCTCTCCTGCCTCCCTGGGCCTCTCTGAGCACCCTGACCTGCCTGGCTTCTGCAGTGGGTAGTTCTGGGAGAAGGGGCCAGGCCTAGGAGTCATGCATGAGCATCTTCTCCCTTCCCTCAGCCCTTGAGTGGCATGTTGCTATGCACAGGCCCCTCACCCTGCCCCACCCTCTGGCAGCTCTCCTAAAGCCCTGTTTGGTCTTGTCTGCAGACATGGAGGTGAAGCAGCTGGATAAGCGGGCCTCTGGCCAGAGCTTCGAGGTCATCCTCAAGTCCCCTTCTGACCTGTCCCCAGAGAGCCCTGTGCTATCCTCTCCCCCCAAGAGGAAGGATGCCTCCCTAGAAGAGCTGCAGAAACGACTGGAGGCAGCTGAGGAGCGGAGGAAGGCAAGGAACTCCCTCAGGCACAGGCTGCTGCAGGCCCCTTGTCTGGTCAGGGGATGGACCTGGGGCCATGAGGGCTCATGATTCCCTGGACCTACACCTAAGGGATCAGAAGGAGAGGGGAAATAAGGATTCCAAGGTGGCACCTGCTGCAGAGACACACAATGGGAAACCCTTGGTCATGGCCTGGGGGATCAGGTGGTGTTTTCAAGAGGGGCCCTTTTCCAGGGTTGGGAAGTGCGAAGGAAGGGACTCTCATCTGGGGGCAGGCAGGACAGCTAAGTGGGCCCTGGGAGAAGTGGGTGTGGGGTCCCTTCCCCATTCCTTTCACTCACAGAAACCCCTTTGAGACTGAAACACAGAGAGAAGGATTTGTTTTGGGGAATGCAGCCCAGGAGCTCATATCCACTGACTGTCCAGTGTGAAGTGGCTATCCTAGGCAAGTGACCAAACTCAGCAGGACCCAGGCTCCCCAGGTTAACCAAGAGCAAGTGGAGCAGAAATGAGGGTCATGACAGTCAATCAGAAGGCAGAGGGAGGCTAATTATCTCTGGAAACCTGGCATCCATCTTCTCCCCAGGACACCAGGAGGTAGCTCTTCCCCAGCAGAGCCAGGCAGTGTGGCTCCAGCAGCCCCACACTCCCCACCCTTCTCGGAGCCCTGGGGACCCTTCCACCGTCGCTAAGTTCCTAATGGGGAGCTAAGACCTGGTGTGTATCAAACACCTGCTCAGAACTCACCGGCCTGAGGGAGGGGGTCAGAGAAGCCCTGCTCCTTCAACATTTCCAGACTTGGGAGGGACCGACCACAGGACAGGGTCTACCTAACAAAGATGCTCTCAGTCCAGGAAAGGGACAGCACAAAGGACGAGTCAGTTTTATTCCTTTGGTACTAGAGGTCTCCCGGCAAGCTCAACTTCCAGTGTCAAAGCCTGGGAAAGCCCAGGCAAACCGGGCGGAGTGTTGACCCTCGCTGACCGCAGGACAGTTCAGGCCTGAGCTCTTAACGTGATGGGCACTGGGCAGAGCCGGAACACGAGGACGGCGCACGGGGCAATGTCAGGGGCAGTCAGTTGGGGAGCAGAGGAGGGACAGAGTCTCCCCTCTTCAGCAGAAGCGTGATCCCCTTTTCCCTGCCCGCCCCGGGCCTGGAGATGGTCTGGCCCTTCCCAGGATGACGCCCGGGGGCCAGCACCCGCAGCCTGGGGCTAACGAGGTGCTCGGGCGCGGTTGGCTACCCAGCGCTAGGGCTGTGGGCCGGGGAGGGGCGGGGCGGGGCCGGGGTCACCACTCACGTGCCGGACCCCGCGCAGACGCAGGAGGCTCAGGTTCTGAAGCAGCTAGCGGAGCGGCGCGAGCACGAGCGCGAGGTGCTGCACAAGGCGCTGGAAGAGAACAACAACTTCAGCCGCCTGGCGGAGGAGAAGCTCAACTACAAGATGGAACTCAGCAAGGAGATCCGCGAGGCGCACCTGGCGGCGCTGCGGGAGCGGCTGCGCGAGAAGGTGGGCGGGGCCGAGACTCTGGGCGGACGCTGAGGGGCGGGGGCGGGGCGGAGCGCCGGGAGCGAGTGGGCGGGGGGCTTGGGGCGGAGCGGGGGGTCGGGTCGGGTCGGGTCGGGGCTGGGGGCCGAGCGCCGGGGGCGGGTGTCGCGACCCGGAGGCGGGGCGGAGGCGCTCAAAAGCGGCACTCTGGGCACCTTACGCTGCTTCCGAGCAGCGCGCTGCGCCACTGTGCCTTCTGTCTCCCGGTGACACGCTATCCTGCTGAGTCGAGCTCGGGCGAACTGCAGGAATACTTGGAAGTTTCCTCAGTCACAGAAGGACCTGGGGGCCAGCTCCCCCAAGCCACACTTTCAGGGCCCCGCTTGTCCCTACAGGAGCTGCATGCGGCGGAGGTGCGCAGGAACAAGGAACAGCGGGAGGAGATGTCCGGCTAAGGGGCACTGGACAAGGCGGCGACAAGAACGCATTCATTTTTTGTTTTGTCCCAACACTGCCTAGGCGCAACTTCTGTACCTGCTACGTCCCTTTCCCCCGCACCCCTAGCTTCATGCTTCTCTTTCCGCTCTCTGAGTTGAGTTGTCCAGTCCTTGTGGCGGTCTGACTGTGGACTCTCCCTGGAGGAGCTACCGGGGTGTGAGACGTGGCCCCCCAGCTCAGACACAGAGCTAGGTGTGGCTGGGTCCCCTCTCGGTGGCCCTCTTAATGGATGTGGTGACAACCTTAATAAATCTAACGGCAGTGTCACCAACGCGTGGGTCCTTGTGCTGGGGTCACATGGGGGCATGTCCTTGAGCCAGCTCCCCTCTGACAACAGGCAAGAGCATTTGCCTGTCTTCCCATGGGGGAGGGGCTCCACAGGGGCTGATGGCAGAGAAGGGGAAAATCGGACTGGGTAGGTGGGGTCCCTTCCCCTATCACTGTGGCTAAACCCAGAACCTGTGTCTGGAACTTGTGTGTGGGGGCTGCAGCACTCCTTAATACGGTGGCACAGGGGTGTTCAGACCACCTGGCCTGAGGTGGGCATCCTAGGCCAGCCATAGAGTCTGTGGGTGACTATGGCCAGAGTCTGCTGGAGGAAGGAGGGGCCTTCTCCTCTAAGTACCTGTGAACAGACTGCCATGATCTGGAGAGCTGTAAGCAGGGTGGACACCCCCTGCTGTCCCCACCCACTCAGGTGTGCCTGCTGCCCCTACCCATCAACACTTTGCAGCTGCCCTGAAAGGACCTAGTCCTTAAAGCCTTTTGAAGTTTGGTCCTTTTCCCTGCTCTCTGCTCTGATGCAATGATGCTGCTGGCCACTGGACTTGCAGCATCATGTGGAAAGGCAGGGTCTGGGATCCCAAGCCAGCCCAGACCCCATCCATCCTTGAAATTCCTCACCAGAGGGCTGGAAGCCTGGCTCTAGGCCTTTTCTGCCAACAACCTCCTAGGCTCCTAGGATAGATCCCTTCTTCTCAAGCAGTCCCTGTTGTCTCAGGATTGGTGTTTGGGGATAGTCACCTGCCTGCCTATGTGCCATAGCTGCATCCCCCTCTTCATGGCAACCTCACCCCACAGCTGTGTGTCGGGCACAGGATCCTGCTGACCTGCTTGGTGTGAAGTACAAGGACAATGATACATTTTCCTGATCCAGAGCCAGGGCCCCAGAAACCAGGTGGATGCAACCTCCAGTGGCCTTGGCTTCTATCAGACAGAAGACCCTTGGAGGTACTGCAGACGGTCTTCTAGTGCCCAGCTCCTGAAGCCCTGCAGGGGGAGCAACAAGCCAGGGTTAGAGCCCAGTGGTGTCCACCTGTGGCTTTTGTGGGACTCAGAAGGGGAAATGGAAAAGGAACTAAGGCTGGATTTCCTCTGGCAGGTCACAGATCTCTTGTAGCCAAAGCCTACTGCATCATGCATTCATCTCATCCATGAGTGAAGTGAGCTTAAAATTAATCCATTGAAAAAAGAAAAAACTCCATGCGTTCAGAAATGGCTGACTGCCCAGTCCATGTGTGTCCTGCATCTGTTGGGTTGGGGAATTGCTGGAGCTGAGTAACTGAGACTGACACTGGGCCGTCAGGAATGAGCACACACAGGGCACAGGAGCCCATAGGGACAGAGGGGCATGGAGGAGGTGGGTCACTGCTGTGGGTATGGCCATCCTGCTCTCCATGGAGAACCTCCTTGGCCCCTCCTGCTAGCCAGCTGCTGCTGAATGCAGGGTCTGAGGGCTGGGCTGGCTGTGAATCTTGAGCCTCAGGGGTCTGGATCTTCCTCAGGTTGGGGAGCTGCCAGACTCAAGGACATGGCCCACACTTCTGTGCACTGGATACAGCTCACCACGGAGCAGATTGTTTGTAGCCAGGCTGGATCCAGGCAGGGTTCCAGAGCAACAGGAATAAAGAGACATCTTGACTCACCTTGTGGACATGCCCAGTGGAGGCCCCTCAACCAGGGAAGCCAAGTATTTGATAGTGCATGTCCATACTGCCTCTGCTCAGTCCCACATGTACACTTTGGAAAGGCCTCTGCATCCAATGACCAGAGAGAGCCAGTGCAGTCCTAGGGACACCAGCCTTCCTTCTCCTGCCACAGACAAAGGGTCAATCAAACCCAGGACATTTGGTGAGAAGCAATGGAGATATCAGACATATGCAAGAGACCTAGATGCAGTGGCCACACCTGTAATCCCTGCAGCTCAGGAGGCCGAGGAAGGAGGATTGCAAGTTCAAAGCCAGCCTCAGCAACTTAATGAAGCCCTAAGCAAGTGAGCTGAGACCATGTCTCAAAATTTTAAAAGGGATGGGGATGTAGCTCAGTGTTTAAGTGTCCCTGGGTTCAATCCCTGGTATGTATGTATGTATGTATGCATGAATAAATAAATAAATATAAAGAAAGAACAAAAGAAAAATGCAGGCAATAAGAGTAGCAGGGGAAAGAAAAGCAGCTTATTCAGAGTATCTTCACAAGGCAGGGGTTCTGCCTACCTGTATTCTGTGTTCTTAAGACTCTCGAGACCACAGACAAGCACTCAGGTCTTGGTACCTGCAGACCAGGCTAACCATAGACGAGAGCTACCTTTTTATGTTTTTGGTACTGGGGATTGAATGCAAGGGTACTTTGAGACACAGTCTTGCTAAATTGCTGAGGCTGGCCTCCAACTTGTGATCCTCCTGCCTGTCTTCTCAGTGGATGGGATTATAGGTGTGCTGTGGTGCCCAGTGTTTCTGAATTCTTGCAGGTAGGGGGCCTGGTAAGGCATTGGTGGGGCAGAGGGTATTTGTGACAGTCACCATCTGTACACTGCAGTATCCAGCAGACTTAATGTATTTTTTCCTTAACAAAGAAAAGCAAAGCTAAGTGGGACCTCTGCTACAAAACAGGTAGGAACTGTATCATCTATTATGTAACAAATTAGCCCAGGTTGCCCATCTGCAGTTGGGAACAGAGGGGCATTAGAGGCTGCTTCAGATGCTCTGCCTTGATGTGCCTGAGTTCAGTGTTGGAAACTGACCCCAGAGTGGGGAGGTGGACTTTGGACAGGAGGGCTCACCCCACACATGGGTTAATGCTGCTGTGAGAGGACTTATGGGAGGGGGGTCTCCTGCTTTCTGCCACTGGAGCAGGCACCACACGGTGACTTGTTTTAAAACAAGCCTCAGCTCTATAAGCTTGGGTGGGCATCATTAGGCCATACATGCTGAAATTGGTAGAAGGGTCTCCTCAACTCTCCTGGCCCCAGGTGGACCTGGCTACCCTGGTGTCCCTTGGCTTGGAGACAGATTGCTCCAGCCTCTGCTCCACCTGCACCTGGTTGTCTTCCTTGGGACATCAGCCCCTGGATCAAGGCCACACTAATGATTTAACTAATTGCATATGAAGATACTGGGGTTCAGCCCCAGCAACTCAGAGGGTCTCTGAAAGATGAATGGAGTCGGTGCAGAGGAATGACCAGAACCTCTGGAGCAAGTTGCAAGCAGACACAGCAAGCTGCTAGAGCAAAATGCTGTCTGTTCTTTATTGTGATGTATTTTTATACAAGTACCAAACAACACTTTCATTAACTATTTCATTTTGATTTCTTCAAATTTCTTGGTAGTCTCTGACATTAACTATCAATACAGCATACTTACTTGACACATTATCCACAATGACCACACGCTGACCATCTATCCTTGTTTAGACCCGAGGTGACATTGTCTTTAAAACTATTCTAAAATTAACTTAAATGTTATCTTATCCTATAATTAATTATGCTATATCTCACTAAATATCATTTTTATCAACTTACTTAAAAGCATAATATTCCTATGTCTAAAGTATTTATCTAAAACCACATCCTATAAGATCTCACTAAAGGGAAATAGAAACTTAGGATTTTCTAGACATAGGGTAGACCATATACTATTTAAGTTCTAACAGCTGCATATTTGAGAAATGGTCTGTCTGAATAAAAAGGTCAATTTCCCATATTAACTATATATTAAGTATTTAGTAAAGACACTTGACTACAGCTACTCCATCTTAAAGTAAATTACTTACTCTAAAGGTTAAATTAATATAATACTAAACCAACTTGTTATTGAATCCTAATACTTAATCCTAGGTCTAACAATCAGTTTTACAGTAATATTGCATACTTATCTTGTAACCTAAAAGGTAGAAACTTATTCTAATTAAAAACAATGTAATTAAAGGGTAGAAAAACATTTTTATTCCTCATACCAGATACAATTAGGGCACTTAATTCTAATATATGTTTACTGCTTCTTTGTTCTTTTGTTCTGCATCTCCAAGGTGGACCTAGTCTATCAAGTCTTTGTAAGAAAGGCAGGTGTCGCACATCAGTCCATTTACCATTAGTATTAACTATATGCTGACCAAACTCATAGGTAAAAGAGGGGTCAGTAGGTGGAGGACCAATGCATTTGTTAACTTGAGCTACTTGTGGCAGATACCAGAGGCGTCCCCCAATGTTGTACAGTTGGAACAACATATTTCTTATTAATAGCCTGTATTTGTGCTTGAACTTCAGGGGGCTTTGGAGTGGTCAATAAGGGGGCCATCAACATAGGCTTAAGACTGGAATTTTGTTTTCCAAGATTACCACATGTGCTATTGCAAAGACCTTCCTCAACACTCCGCAACACGATTGAACAATGTTTTTCTCATGATATTCAGAATATTTTGAACCTAAAAGAATTTCTAGGAAAAGTATAGTACATACAATTCCTACAAAACAGCCAATTCCTAGAAGGGATGGTTTTGGCAATCTCCAGGGCTGGCTTTGCCTAGCCATCCCCAAGCCTGGACTTTGTCAGACAGAACTTTGGTGGCCATTGCCTCCTCCATGCAGACTTTTTCCATTAAAGTCGCACATATTGGTGGGTTTTACTGTTGTGCATTTGCACAGATACACAATGTAACAGTATAATTTGGCCAAAACCTCTCCCCAGCATTTCCTTCCTCATGCAGATTTTTTTTTCTTAGAGAGAAAGGGACAGTGAGAATCAATTTTAATTTTTCATGTGATTTTTGTTGCTCTGACACGTCATTGTGTACATGGTGCACATGGTGCTGGGGTTCAAACCTGCATCCTCGAGCATGCCAGGCAAGCGCTGCAAGCGCTGCGGCACCCATCCAGCCCCCATGCAGAAACTCTTGATCCAACCAAGGTCACATTCTAGGGTACAGGCATCAGCACTTGAGTACTTCTTTTTTTTAAAGAGTGTGAGAAAAAGAATTTTATTTAGCTTTTCTTCTGGCCTTTGTTAATCTAACACTGTTATGTATGTGATGCTGTTTGAACCCGGGTCCTTGTGCATGCTAGGCAAGCTCTCCAACTGCTGAGACACTGTGCGAGCTTCCCCCCCCCTTTTTTTTTAAAGAGAGGGACAGTGAGAGAGCGAGACAGAATCAGTTTTATTTAGTTTTTCATGTACCTTTTGTTGCTCGGAGACGTTATTGTATATGTGGTGCTGGGGTTTGAACTCGCATACTTACACATGCCAGGCAAGAGCTCCAACCAACTGAGCCACTGCTTCAGTCCCCAGCCCCTCTCTTTTATTATATTTATTTTGGGGGGTAAGAGTATGAGAATCAATTTTATTTCTTCATTTTATATCTCTGAGACTTAGTTGTGTATGGTGTTGGGGTTTGAACCTGGGTCCCCGTGTTGCCAGGCAAGTGCTCCAACTGCTGAGCAACTGCTCCAGCCCCCTCAGTACATCTTTTGGAGGGATACGCAGCTGTAGGTGCAGGTGCCCAACTTATGATGGGGTCACATGCCACAAACCCCTCACAAGTGGATTAAGCTGAAAAGGATTCAACACACCTACGCAAATGGACATCTCAGCTCAGCCTGCCTTCCCGTGCCCAGGACACCTGCATTAGCCCACAGTTAGGCAAAACCTCTCCACAAACCTGGTAGTGGCTTCTGCTGCGACCTCCAGCAACCAGTCTTCCCTGTGCCTGGATACTTCGACCCCTACACCAATCCAGCACAGTGCAAACCAGTTGGCCAACTCCTCATGAGGGAAACCTGGGCGGGGTGGGTGTGTAGGAACACACCATAGGCTGTCTTGCTGAGAGCAGGTGACGCCCAGAATGGTGGGGCAGAGCTGAATCACTGTAAGATAAAACCTGCTTGGAACAACATTTACAGCCAGACATCAAGAGATGTCTTAAAGAGAGAGGGACAGTGAGAGAGACAGAGAAAGAGAGAAATGACTTTATTGAGTTTTTCACATGGCCTTAGTTGCTCCAACACTCAGTTGTGTATGTGGTGCTGGGGTTTGAACCCGTGTCCTGCGCTTGCCAGGCAAGCGCCGAAACCGCTGAGCCACAGCTCCAGCCCCGATAAAGAGATTCTTAAATTCTGGGCTGGAGTGTGGCTATCTGGAGGGCCTCAAAGCAAACCGTAGTTAGCTTTCCAGCTTGTGGGAGGGAAAGAGAGTGCAGGTAGCTGGTTCCAACTGGGTTGTTTTCACCCCATTCCTCACTCCCCAAGGCTTTCCTTGGACAGTCTCTTCATGAGACTGCTCTAAGCCTTCACTACCCCTCCACAACCACCAATCCTCCAGCTGCCACCTCCCATGGGTTTCTAACATCTATCTGACACCCCAGTGCCTGGCTCCAAAGCCCATTTTATTTTGGAGGCTGGAGATGTAGGCAGTATTAGACTGGATGCTTAGCAAAGGCGGTGGGTTTAATTCCTAGCACCAACTCCCCAACAAAACCCAAAACCTGTTTTTTTTTTCTTTTTCTCTAAAAAGAGGACAGTGAGAGAGAGAACATCAATTTTATTTAGTTTTTCCATGTGGCTTTCATTGCTCTGACCCTTCATTGTGTATGTGGTGCTGGGGTTTGAACCCGAATTCTTGCATGTGCCAGGCAAGCACCATAACTGCTGAGCCACCACTCCACCCCCCAAAATCTGTTTTAACTTTTTTTTTTCTTTAACTTTTTGAGATGTGGTCTTGTAAAGTTGCCCAGGCTGGTTTCAAAGTTATGGGCTGAACAAAACCAGAGAATCAAGGGTCAAATGTTTTCCCTCATTTGTGGAGGCTGGAGCAAAATCCAGGCCTGGGTGAAAGGTCAAGCTCTGGTATTAGACCCAGCAAAGATGTAGCAACAAATAATCTAGAGCAACCAGATATGTGGGGAGGAGGGAGAAGACGATACGTTGGGGTGAGGATAAGGAGGGATCTAGGGAGACAATCAACAATGAAGCATACTCTTCACCCCCCTGAGAATCCAAGTAATACTTATGCATTCATTTAATTCTGGAAAATTCACGATCTAAGCATTTATATTACTTGGAGGGCCAAAATATATAAGAATCATGAGACTGGGGTGTGGGCAATGTGGGGGTAATTCTGGTTTAAGAACAAATGCATATCATGTCGTTACTTTATATGCATTTATGACTGTACAATAACTCAACTCCTTAATAAAAAATTTTTTAAAAAGTTGTGGGCTGAAGCGGTCCTCCTGCCTTAGCTGCCCAAGTTCTTGGGCAGGTATGAGCCATTACGCTGGTATCTAACAAACCTTAAGGTAGAAGGAAGGCCCCCACAGATGGTGCACCTCATGTGTTGACCCTCCAGTCATGAACATCATAAAGTTGTCACTGGTGCACAATGAACTAGTCCAAAACTGGTGTGAACGTTTGCCCACTAATGTGGCAGGATCTGACCTTGTTTGGTGTCACATCTCAGCCTCCTCAACCTGCGGCAGTTCCTTTCTCTTAACACCCTGTGCTTTTGAGGCGTACCCACCAGCTCCCTTGCTGACTGCTCCTCAGTTTCCCACACTGGACTGGGTTCACACTTCTGGTAAGAGAACCAGAGAAACAAGGTGTGTCTTTCAGTGCATCCCCACACAGGTTCTAGGGATCAGCAGTCTCACTGTTGAGGATCTGACCTGACTGTACATACTTTCCCTAATAAAAACCATGGACGGGAGAATGATGGCCCCCAAGACAGATGTCCATGTCCTTACCCAGGAACTGTGACACAATGTCAGCACACAGAATAGAGGTGGCCTGTCCCAGACGTTAAGGAAAGAGCCTTCCTGCACTATCCCAACTGGCCTAATGTCACCATGCAGGTCCCTGAAAATGGAAGAGGGAAATGGAAAGACTGGCTGTGAGGCCGAAACAGGGCCATGGGCCAAGCTGTGCCAAAGGCAGAGGAGGATTCCCCTCTGGATCCTACAGGAGGCACCAGCCCTGCCAGCACCGGGTTTCAGCCTGGGCTTGGGCTTCATTTCTGAAATACAGAACACTAAGAAAATAAACTCATATTTTTAAGTCCTTGATTTTTATTTTTGGGTGGAGACTAAATCCAGCCACACTCCCAGCACTTTTCTTTCTTCTTTTTTTTTTAAAGAGTGACAATGTGAGAGAATCAATTTTATTTAGTTTTTCATGTGGCTTTGTTGCTCAGACAAGGTTTGAACCCATGTCCTCATGTATGCCAGGAAAGAACCATAACCACAGAGCCACTGCTTCAGCTACTCCCAGCACTTTCTAAAAACTAATGATCTTTTCAGGCAGGGTCTCACCAAGTTGCTCAGGCAGGCCTTAAGCTTGTGATCTTCTTGCCTCAATCTCCCAAGCCCTTGGCATTAAAGGCATATGCTACTGTGCCCAGCTAAGCCACTAAATTTGCAGCAATCTGTTGGAGTAGTAACAGAACACTAGTAAAATGAATACTTCAAGGGATTCTATTTGGAGGCCTTGTAAATCCTATTTCACATCAAACTTTTGCTACTTCCTATCACAAATAAAGGTGACTACTTCCTTCCACATTTATTGACACCTCCACACACAGTTCTGGAGCCTGAAGCCCAGGGCACAGGCAAATAGGGTGTCTGGAGAGGGCTGATTCCTGGCAGTTCAGCGTGTTCCATGTGTGGAAAGGGGCAGAGGGTTTCTCCACCATTGCCTTGGGGGTTAGTACTCCACATGGCACAGGAGCACCCAGAGAGCAGCACCCCTCTGCCACAGGGCTCAGGGCTCACTGCTGGCCTTGTAGGGGACAGAACCCCAGCTCCCAGGCAGGCTAGATCCTGCAATAAGAGCTTAAGGCACCACACTCTACGGTGGCCTGGCTGCTTCCTTCTGAGCCTCCCTGAAGATGAGGTGGGCAGAAGTGGGGATGTACAGGAAACAGGGAGCTGGCTCAGGACGGAGAGGGAGAGCAAGTACCCACTCTGGCCCAACTAACCAGGCCTGCCCAGCAGCAAGTGCCAGCACTGCATGAAGTCACCAGCTGTGACGCTACCTGTGTCTGCCCCCAGGGCGGCTTCCAGCACTACCCTTTAATCTGTCATTTACTGCCACAACGACAAACACAGGAATATTACCAGTTAATAACCAAAAGACCGACACCGACAAAAGCTCAACAGTTTTTAAGGACGTCCCCTCGCTGGCTCCAGTATGTGTGTCGTTACTGAAATCAGAACGAAGGCACCAATTAGGCTGGCTGGAAAGTCCCACCCTGGCAGCCGCCCCACGCAGGCGTCTGCTTCCAGAGGGCACTGAGAGAGAGAGCCCTGCAGCCTTGCGTCCTACTCCCAGATCAGTGAGAGTCCCGGGGAGAGGGCCGGGTCCCGAGTTAGGGGACTCGGCAGTGAGAGTGCACGGGGCACAGTCGGCGCGGGGCCAGGGAGGCGCCAGCAGCCTGTGCTGGTAGAGGGCCAGAGCGCAGCTGCTAGAGGCCCTTACCTGCCCTCGCGCTGCACCGCTGCGGCTCTTCCCCGAGTTAACCAGGAAGGTGGCGGTCTGGCGCGAGATCACAGGCTCCCGCAGCCGCTCCGGCTGCAACGTCCGGGGCTTAGGCTGCGATCCGCGCCCCGCCACTCGGCGGACGAGGATGCCGGCCGGTCAGAGCCCTCTTCCGGTTTACTTCACAAACGTAACACGAAAGTGTGCGGACCCCACTGCGGGCAGTGCGCTCACGCGACTCCTTCCGCCCCAGCCGCCCCCCTCCCCCCGGCGCCGCAACCTCCACCCGCGCACTGCGGAGGCCGGGTGCGCAGGGGCTGTCCCATCCCCGTGGCGCGTGGCCACTGCTTCCGACGCCGACCGTCTGCAGGCTGTCTTCCCCTTGGCGCGTCCGCCAATCTCACGGTACCACCAGGGCCACCCGGCGTCCGCAGATCGCTAACCAGCGGCCCTAAGACCCAAGGACCGCACGCGCACGCGCACCAGGGCCCTCAGGGCCTTATCTCACGGAGCCGCCCGCCTCAGCAGCAAGCGCCAAATAAGTCGCCGAGTCCGTCAGGACCTTGCGTGCGCGACCCCGCCGCCTGCGTCACTAGGAAGCGCGCGCCCGCGCCGCCGCCGCCGCCGCCGCCGCCGCTGCCGCCGAATCCCCAACAAGGAGCGAAGCCTGCGGCCGCCGCCGCCACCGTCCCTGCCGCCGCCTCCGCCATCGCCGCCGGGCGCCCGAGTAGGCGGCCGCGGCCTCAGGTAAGCGGCGCCAGCGCGCCCGCGCCCCCCCGCGGCGAGGCCTCTCGCGCCGCTCACGCGCCGCCGTCCAGTCAGGGGTCCCTGCGGAGCGTCAGGACGTTACGGCGGGGGGAGGGGAGCGGGGGAGGGGCGGCGGGCGCGCGAGGGCGGTGGCGGCGTCGGCGCGGCGGCGTCAAGCGGGCGGGCGGGCGCGCGAAGCGGCGGCGTTTCCGGTCTCCATCTTACTGCCGCGGGCGGGCGGGCGAGGGCGGCGGGGCCAGGGTGGACGAGGGTGGGCACTGGACCCACGGGGACCCCCCCCAACCCTACGCCGCCCGATGGTGGGAACTGCGCTGGTGGCCGTGGATCCAGCGGTGGGAGTCATGGGAGTGTGGGCCCGACGGAGGGCGGGAGGGTGGACCACGGCGGGGACCTCTGTGGGGAGCCATCGCTGGGAACCGCATGACCAGGAGGCCGCTGGGACCTATCAGTGGGAACCCTGTCCATTGGGAACCGAATGGCCAGGCGCCCATGGGGATCCAGCGCTGGGAACTGTATGGGCAGGCGCCCATAGGACTTAGTGGTGGAACTGTATTGCCAGGAGCGTTCTAGGACCCAGCAGTGGGAACACTGACCATGGGGACCCAGTGCTTGGAACTGCAACACCAGGAGCCCTCTAGGACCCAGTAGTGGAAACCACATGGCCTGGAGCCCACTAGGACCCATCCATGGGAACCCAACAGTGGGAACTCTATGGCCAGGAACCTTCTGGGACCTGCCAGTGGTAACCCATCCTTGAGGACCCGTTGGTGTGAACTTCAAGGCCAGGAACCCACTGGGACTCATTAGTAGGAACCCATCCATGGGGACCAGTTGGTAGGGGCAGCATCAGTCTGTCCCATGGTCAGTCACCATTGATCACAACATGGTTGTTAGTTCATTTTGTTGATGCCTTTTCTGCTGGACCAAAGTTTTCTTTTGATGTCAGTCTTAGTAAATTAAACTGAGCTGGGTTAATTAAATAAAGGCTACAAATAACAAGATAAATTAAGCAGACTCCTGCTCCAAACTTGTTTTTTCGTAGTATCTTAAAAGGCATTGGGAAGACCTTCCTGGGGGAGGAGGGATTTGTGTGCCTGTGAGTAGAGGCCTAGCATTAGAATAGCCACTCATGCCTGGCCTGTGAATGCAGGTGCCATTCACCCTTGGGTCTAGGGGGCTGGCCTGTCCAGTTAATGCTGGGTGCCTTCAGCCCTACTGCTGATACTTTTAAAGAAGCTGGAAACTTGGTGTTTTTGGACTAAAACATACTGAAACACTGAGGATCAAAGGAATCATTTCTGGGTGGGTGATCACAAGCTGTGCTATCAGCAGTGGCTTTTTTTTTTTCTTTCTGTGCTGGGTATTGAACCCAGGGGTGCTCCACCACTGAGCCACATCCAGCCCTTTTTACTCATTTTGAGACAGGGTCTTGCAGAGTTGCCCATACTGCCCTCCAAGTTATGGTCCTCCTGCCTCACCCTTGAGTAGTTTGTATCACAGATGTCACCCTTGGGCCAAGCTTGTTTTTGGTGATGGAGTTTACTGTATTCTCCAGGCTGTGCTCAAACTGGACATCTTCCTGCTTCAGCCTCCTAAGTAGCTGGGATTGTAGGTGCACCATTGCACCCCTGCTTCAGTGTGCTTTGTTTTGGTGCAGGGGATTGAACCTGGGGATGCTTAACCACTGAGCTGCGTCCCCAGACCTTTTTATTTTTTATTTTGAGTCAGGCTTTTCTTAAATTGCTTAGGGGCTCACAAAGTTGGTAAGGCTGGCTTTGAACACTAAATCCTCCTGCCTCAGCCTTCTGAGTTGCTGGGATTACAGGCATGGCCACTGCACCTAGCCTCAGTGCCATTTATCAAAGGAAAATGGTTTTGATTTGTTCAGAAGAAAGCCAGATCTTGGAATGTGATATACTGGCCTACTGCACACTAGCATTTTTATCTTGCTTTTGTACCTCTTTCCAGTCCTGGGAATTGAACCCAGAGCCTTGTGCATACTGGGCATGAGCTCCAGCTTGTATCTGACCCTTTGTATCTGGCTTCTTCAATGTGGCATATGTTTTCAAAGTTTGTCCATGTTGTAGCAGGTATCAGAATGAGTGTTTTGAGGCTGAATTTCATTTATGCCTTTGCCACATTCTGTTTCTTCATTGTCTTCTGTGTTTGGGTGTTCCTGCCTTTTGGCTGTTAGTGGTGTTACAGACACTGGTATATAAGTATCTGTTCTGGGGCTGGAGCACTGGCTCTGCGGTTACAGTGCTTGCCCAGCATGTGCGAGTACACAGGTTCAAACCCCAGCACCACATACACAGCTAAGTGTTGGAGCAACAAAAGCTACATGAAAAACTAAAGTTGATTCTTTCTGTCTGTCTTTCTCACACTGTCCTTCTCTCTCTCTCTCTCTCTCTCTCTTTAAGAGAGGGACAGTGAGAGAGAGAAAGATGGAATCAGTTTTATTTAGTTTTTCATGAACTTTCGTTGCTCGGACACTTCATTGTGTACGTGGTGCTGGGGTTTGAACCTGCGTACTCACGCGTGCAAGGCAAGCACCGCAACTGCTGAGCCACTGCTCCAGCCCTGTCCTTCTCTCTTTAAAAAAAAAAAAAAAAAAAAAGTATCTGTTCTGAGTCCCTGCTTCCAATTGCACCAGGAAGTGGAATTGCATGTCCTTGTAGTTCCTTGGTTTAACATTTGGGAAAGTCCCAGGGATGAACCCAGGGCCTGCCACATACTGGGCAGTCCCTCCAGCACTGCGTTCAATCCCACCCTGTTTTCTTTTTGGTTGCTTGAGCTTTTCATCCCCATATCAAATGTCATGAAGATGTTGCCCTGTGTTTCCTTCTAAATGTTTTATGGCTTTAGCCCTTAGGTTTAATAATTTTCAGCTAATTTTTGTATATAATGTAAAGTGTGAGTTTAGCTTTATTTTTGTTTTTTGCACATGGATTAACAGTTGTCCTATTTATCTACCCATCTATTTGTATGTGTATTTTTTATTTTCAGAGAGAGGGACACTGAGAGAGAGAATTTTATTTAGTTTTTCATATGGTTTTCGTTGCTCTGACACTTCATTGTGTATGTGGTGCTGGGGTTCAAACCTGCCTCCTTGCACATGCCGGGCAAGCACTTGGTAACTGCTGAGCCACTGCTCCAGCCCATCCACACCATATTTTGAAGAGAATGGAGAATCAGTGGAGAATGGGACAGCCTTGCTGGAAATCAATCAACCATATATGCAACGGTGCAATAGCATATATATATATATTCTTTGCCAGTTTAAGTTTTAAAAACATGGTAAAGTGGCAAAACACACTTCTTGTTTTTTGGTGGGGAGTTGCATGGATTATTTCACATGAAGATTCGTGCAGCCACCCCATACTATAGTACAGAGCAGTCGCCCACTCCAGAAACCTCCCTGGTGCTCCCATATGGTCACCCTGCCCTGCGGGCTGCACTGTACCTGCACTCACCTTGCCCAGTAGGAGTCCTGGGATGCCTCCTGTGGGATGGCCTTTCCCAGGTTATTGGGAATCAGTAGTTTGTTTTCTCTTGCCGCTTGGAGTTGTGTTCTGTTGTGTGGTCCACTCCTTTCCTGAGGACACTTTAGGTTGTTTTCAGCTTTTGACAGTGAGGAATAATGCTACCATGAGAAGTTACGTACGAGTTGCTAAGTAGATGTGAAGTTTTATTTCTCTAGGGTAAGCGTTTAGGAATAAGATTTCTGGGTTGTATGTTAAGCTAGGGCTGCACAGTGGTTCAGTGGTTGGAGCGCTTGTCTGGCATGTGCAAGGACCTGGTTTCAAACTCCAGCACCACATACACAACTAAGTGTAGGAAAAACAAAGGCCAGATGAAAAAATAAAGTTGATTCTCTCTTTAAAAAAATAAAAAGAGTACATTAAACAGATAAGAAACTACCAAACTTTTCTAGAGTATGTATCAGTTAACAACCAAGCCAGCAGTGCATGAGAATTCCAGTTGCCCCAGGTTCTTGCAGAACCTGGTATTGTCAGCTTCTGTTGTGACCTTTTTAAGCTGTTCTGCAATGTGTGGCACCATGTCATTGAAGCTTTAATTGGTATTTCTCTGTAAGTTAATGATGTTGAGCAAGTTTTTATCCACTTATTTCTCACCCTTATTTCATTTTGGTGAAGTTTCTATTCAAATCTTTTGCCACTTTGAAAATTGTGTCCTCTGTTTAAAAAAAAAACGGGGTGGGGTGGGGTGGGGTGCTGAGTTGGGTGTGTTGGTGCATGTCTATAATCCTAGTCTCCTTGGGAGGTTGAGGCAGGAGGATCACAAATTCCAGGCCAGCCTGGGCAATTTACCAAGACCTGTGTCAAAATAAAAATAAAAAGGACTGGGGATGTGATTGGTGAAGTGTCCCTGGGTTCAATCTCTGGTATCAAATAATAATAATAAAATCGGTGCTGTGCTTCATACTGTTCTTTATATATTCTGGGTGCAGGTTCTTTGTCAGACTCATGACTTGCAAATGTACCCTTCCAGTCTGAGCCTGAATCACATTCTCCATTATGCTCTTCATCCGTTCCATTGTGATATTTCTACTTGTTTATTTTTTGTTGTACTGGGGTTCATACCCAGGAGCACTCCATCACAGAGCTGTATCCCTAGCCCATTCTTTAACTTAGTGAGACAGGGCCTTCAACGTGGGATTCTCCTGCCTCAGCTTCCTGGGGAGCTGAGATTATAGGTGTGTGCCGCTGCTTCTGGCTACATACTTAATTTTTAAAAATTAGTAGGTTAGCAGTGGGAGCAGTGGCTCAGCGGTTGCAGTGCTTGCCTGGCATGCGCAGGGATACAATTTCCACTCCAGCACTGCATACCCAACGAAGTGTTGGAGCAATGAAGGCCATATGAAAATCTAAATAAAAATCGATTCTCACTTTTTCTCTCTCTCTCACTGTCTTTCTTTCTCTTAAAAAAAAATTAGTAGCTTATCTTCAGGGTTGTTGTCTGCCCCCGCACAGGCCAGCTGAAGGCATGCAGGGTTCCCATAGCCCCTCCTCCCCTCTGCCATGGACATCTGTAGAGTGGCCCACTGCTGCAGCCCAGGACCCAGCCAGATGTGCTGCTGCCCCCAGGGCTCCTCTTGGTATTGGGCATCCTGAGGGCTTGCTGCACGCGTGGTAGCACGGCTCTCAACCGTGGCATCATGCAAAATAGTGTCCTTGCCCCTCATCTGTGCTCCACCTGTGCACCTCTCCCTCCATCAGCCCTTGGAGACCTACTGTGGGTCTTCTCCTGCCTCCGTAGTCCCGTCTTTCCCAGGAAATCCGGGAACAGAATCGTGGTGGGGCCTCTTCAGATCAATGGCTTTCAGTTCAGTAATAAGCATTCAGGTTTCTGCCATGTCTTTCAGTGCTTTATAACTCA